>AYEL01049927.1:0-76125 GCA_000484575.1 Olivierus martensii | reverse complement strand
AAAAAAATATATATATATATATATATATATCCTTCAATATAGCTTACCTGCAAAATTGAAATGTATTTGCAAACTACTTATCGAAAAGATGAGAAATTTTGTTGCTTTAGAAACATTTTGCTATGTTGTGAAAAATTATGTAAATTTAATAAACTATATTTTAATTAAACAATGAAAAAATATATGTATTGAATGCAGAACTTTAAAATGAAATAACATCTGATGGTCACATTCTGAAATGATTTTATCATTCGGATATCATGCATTATGCTAATAAAAAATTACTATTAGTGCTATATTTTTATATTTTATTTTGTAACTTTATTATAATTTTTGCATTTCTGATCGGTGTGTCTTGACTCTGAAATCATTTTGCTGTGAAAATTTACATGCAGATTGCTGACCCATAAGTCTCTATTCTCCATTTCTCATACGTTTGTTTTTTCTTTGTAGTTTCACGCTACCTCTAATCGGAAGTTAATAAGCAGGTGGCCATTTCATTACTTACAACAGACCGCCTATATCAATGGCGAGGTTGATCATGAGATGAAGAATGAGATTCAATGTCTCGCCTAGACCTCTCCTGAAAAAGATTTGGAGGTAATGAACTCGAAATTGAATTTGAAATTTTCAGGTCATAAATCAACATCGATGTGGCTAAAAATTCTTCTGTGATAATCTGGATCCACACAGTCATCCAGCCCTCCATCTTTCAAATTAGCATTCTTGAGATAGTTGGCAGTAGACACTGAATGATCTTGTAATTACTGTCATTGTTAGAAAGCTAACTACATCGTGAGCAGCTGAATAGCCATGTGGGATCATGCTGTGCATCCATCTGGAGGTCCGGATTCATTTCCCAGGTTTCATATCTCCATAGATTTTGTTAGGAGGGATTCAAATATAGTTCGTTGAACTGCATTCTCCATATGACGGCTGAATTCAGCGGGTGCGGGCGGATCGTAGTTGGTCAGATTAGATTAGTTATAGTTAAAACGCTAAATTGCACCTAGGATATACTGTATCTGGCGGCAGCCATTTATAGAACACTTTATATGCTACAAACATCTATGATGAAATCAACCGGAAAGTTTGAAGGAAGTTAAAACGCTAAATTGCACCTAGGATATACTGTATCTGGCGGCAGCCATTTATAGAACCCTTTATATGCTACAAAGCATATAAAGGGTTCTATAAATGGAATTCAACTGGCCGGGCCTGGATCACTCCTGAAAAACTAGATGTGTGGAACTCGGAACTGAATTCGGATTTTCCAAGATGATAAGCAACTACATTTCCACTTTGCCATTCGGCCGATAGGCGATCCGTGGTGGGAACTGGAACATTCCGTCGCTTAATACCTGCTGGGTGAAAGCTGAATAAAGTTTTATAGGAAAGAAATAAAGCCATATAACAAAAAATCATGGCATGAAGTAAGAATAAGGAAAACTTTGATTGGAAAGTCATAAAATCAATTGAATCTCAATGTAGCCATCTATGCCTTTTACTTGAAGAATCCGAAATCAATTATATATTAGTCGGATTCCTGAGAGAAATTCAAAAGGGTTAAAGCAACTATGAGAAATGGAAAGTACTCTTTTTAATTGATTTAGATATGCTGCAAAATGTTCGTTCTTATTTGAATTCATTCATTCTTATAAAAAGAAAAACGTTTAAATTTTTGAAATTCAAATGAACACTTTTACACTTGAGCGTTATAATATTTTTCCATTCATATTAGCGATTTTAGCAATGAATCATTTAAATCGATTAGCTGAGCTAACTTTATGGTGCTTTAAAATTGCACAGTAAATTATAATGAATCAGTATACTATATTCTAGTATTTCGTGTCATTAGTAAATAGTTATAAGTGACAAAACAATATCTTGGAACCTATCTTTTGTTAACAGATGACGCCAGTTTTCACCCTGTTAAATATAGTTAAGGCTGGATTCACACTGGTCTGAGACCACGTCTATGACTACGACCATGACTGACAACTTGCGAGAGAACATGCACATTGATTACGATCGGCTTCACAATTTTTCGAATCAACCAATAGCAATTGCGTAAACAACAGCCAATAAGAGCTGATGTAGTATTCAGCTCGTAACAGATGGCCAAATGCCTCCTTTCTATTGGCTATCGTAATGATGTAGTCGCTGCGACCACTACAATATTCAGCAAGTTGAATATTGTCGTGGTCGCAATAAAGCGAACCGGGAAGCGAGGCCTGGTGGGATTGTTTCTATAGCAACGGTCGCGGTTGTGGTCGAGATCGCTGTGGCAAGGCCAGTGGGAATCCAGCCTTAGTCTCGTTGAGTTAAGTAAGAGGCAGGATAAAAGCAAGCCCTGCCATAGAATTCCTTTTCCTGTGAAAAGATCAATCAAATTTGTAGAGAACAAAGATCGATGTGCAGTATCCAAAACATCTGAATAAATTTTCCAATGGGTGGTATCTAGATCAAATTGGGTCCTGGATAAAAGGCCAAAGCGTTTCTGCTAGCCAACATTTAAAATATATTAATATAATATGTTGTCTATAACAATTATAAAATCAAATGAAGAGTGAAGAATGAAAACTAACAGGTATTGATACACTATGAGAAATTCTTGACAAATGAAATCAGGATTTAATAGAAATCAGGATATCACATCTTGATGCATTTCAGGATGCAAATAGTTTCGTTAAAAGTAGAATAAAACAAAATAAAATAGTGTTAACTCTAGAAACAAAATTTGTAAAAGCCAAAATTTCTCAAAATTTTATCAATAATAATTAAAAAGTGATGTTTAATAAAAATTATATTAATGACATTTCAAACTGTTTTAATATTCTTTAAAAATTCTTGAAATAAGTTATTTTTATTACTTTAACATTATTACAAACAAATAAAAAAAAATCTTTTACATCTGCATATCCGGATTCAATTCCGGAAACCAGCACCATTGAATCTTTCCTTCAGTTTTCGATTGACATGTTCATGGATGTTGGCGTAGTGGATCTGAAATGCTGTAAAGCCAAAAAATATCTGTTTTGAACAGCGATCTCATGTGCCCGGATACGCCCTTTATTGCGGCCTGTATCTTATTTATTATAATGGCAAGAGTACATAACAAATATTCAGAAAAAGTAATTACCGGTACAACCGTTTTCATAAAATATTTGAAAATCACTTTAAAGTGTTTTTATAAATTGTATTAAAATATACTGAAACAGAATTTTTTCAATACAAAATTTCGACTTTAAATTTATAAAAATTGTTATCATTTATAAATGGTTTTCTTATTTTGAATATCATTTGAAGCATATCATTTTAAGGAAAATAGACAAAATCATATTTAAAAATCTAAATAATAAACAATACCAATCTTTCAGATTATTTACTTCATGTAAAAATAACTTTTCCCTATAAAGCATTAATTTTAAATAAGACCTCCAACCAACTAAAGATACCTTAAACTAGCCTTTTAAAGAAAATGAGTTTGAGATCGTTGCTTTTAGAATTGGCAGCGTAGTTAAAATCAAACTGAGGAATTTAAATCAAGTCGAGGGTACATTGATTCTGTCTTTCACAGATTCAAATTTAAAACAGGATAAAGAAGACTTTATTCCAACATCCAAGTGCTAATAAATTGAGTGTATTGTGTATAAAACAGTGCATTTTGTAAATAATTTAACCCATTTAATCTAATCTAAGCCTCGGATTGTCGACTAGCGTAGCATCATTGAAATACTTCGCTTTCCAACAAAGATTCAGAGATCAAATCCGAAATCAACACCATAGAATATTTATATACAGTATTGTATATAAGTTACAATCTAGTCGGTTGATTCCCATCGTCTATAATTCGTGTTACCTCATTATTAATTAATATAGACAGTTCATGATTGAGCCTAGAATCGCCTCATCATATTGTAATCGAAACAGCAATCAGGAAGATCCGTTTTTTTCTAAAAAAACTTCTTCCTACCCGAAGAATACTAAAAGATGAATTTTAAAAATAATTCAAGTGAACTTAAACAAACTGAATGATATAAATGATTTCTAAATTATATTTTCAGAAATTATTGTTTTACTCCATTTTCCAATGTTTTTCAAGTGTCGGTCGGATTGGCCGAGTGGAAACGCTTCGGTTTTCCGTTCTGGAGAACCTGAGTTCGATTCTCGGATCCCATTGTTGGAAGTATTAGGCTAATCGTGGGTCTGGTACCCGTCAATCTCCTCCTCTACAATCCGACTGATTTCTCAGCAGTGGTGGGCAGCCTGTGAAGGACTTGTTTTGCCTGGCCAATTAATATTCTAAGTAGAAAGTAACCCATGGGGACATCTGTTACCAAAAAATTAAGGAGCGAGGCATATCACTGCTCACCACGGGCCAAATATATTCCTAGTGAAGACGCATGGCTCAATCATGTAAATGATAAAGCCACGCATCATCTGGCCAATTGAGCCATTGCTGTACTATTTGAGTCTTTACATATGTTTTATTAACAGATGACTTCATTTCTTGCGTCGATCGCATTATCAAGTGGTTAAGAGTTCGCTTATCATCTAGAACAGCGTTTCTCAAACTTTTTTCATTCACGACCCCATTTTTCATTACGAGATTTTTCGCGACCCCATTTTTAATTTATGAGATTTTTCGCGACCCCAGGTATTAAATATGAAATAAAACGTACAAGTATATAAGTCATTTACACACTTATTAAGATGAACACAATCAACCAACCACACCGAAAATTCATATGTTGTCATACGTTAAATATTGGGCGTTTGTGAAATTACATATAAACTGAAATTCAAGTGTTTGAATTTAATTTTTGCGACCCCAGAATTTCGCTTCGCGACCCCTTTTAGGGTCGCGACCCACAGTTTGAGAAACGCTGATCTAGAATAATGATGCGCAAACTTTTTACACTTGCGACCCCCATACTTAGACTGAAATTTTACACGACCTATTATCTGTTGTTACCATCCTATTATAAGCTTATAAGAATAGTAATAATAAAAGTAGTTTTACATCTTTATAATATATTTCAGTACATATGATTCGATATAAGATTTTTGAAAATCTGCGTATTAACAAAAAAATTATAATACATTAAAAAAACAAATTTCTAAATAAAATAAAATTAATAATGTGGTATTTAAACCCAAAAGTGGTCAGACACACAATAATGAGTTAAGTGATTTTCATGTAATTTTAAATTATTTTTTTAGTACTTTCAATTAAAAATTTATTATCCAACATGAGAATTTCTCAAAATTTTCGCAATCCCAACAATTTTTCATAGTTGCGCACCACTGATCTAGAATATCCGGATTCGAAAATCAAATCCGGATATTCTAGAATAATAATATTCGGATATTCTATCCGAAGGGTTCGGATTTTTTCAGGGTTTCAGGAGATTTTCAGAGAGAGAGGAGAGTTCTGGCCGGGATCACTGAATCCTGTCATTCACCTCCAGCGGACCCTATTAGGCATGTGGATTATCCGTAATAGGTACTGGAATGCTTCGCTATCCAGTTAAACTTACTTATTAGAATCAGAAATTGGTTAGATTAGTTAGGATTAAGTCAGTCATTCACACAAGAGATACTATGGGAGTCAGCCACATTGCTAAACATAACCTTGATGTAATCTTCTGAGTGAAAGACCGAAGTGTTTTCATGCAGTTAATACGACTAACCCAACCAAAGGTCAAACTAAACAAGAGAATCCCAATTCCCACCACAGACCACTCCACATGTGGGATCGATCAACTATCAGATGAGGGTCTTTATTTAAAAAAATTAGAGATATAAGATTTGAAATTAACCTGGCGCTTTACCATGTAGCCATTCGGCTGATCATATAAAAATATTTTTTCTTTGTTGTTTTGCTTCATTTTCCAACTGGAAATTACTAAGCAGCGGGGTGTCCAATGTCTACCAGACCATTCATAGCCCGTTGCGATCGTAAGGTGAAGGATATAGTTAAACGAATTGAGCCCAGTCTTTTCCTGAAAAAATCAGGATGCATGGGATCAGAAATTAAATATGGATTCTCCAAATGGAAGTTTACTATAGTTTCACTCGGAAATCTGGCCAACTATATAAAAAGTATCTACTCCACGATCTACTCATAATGCAATCATAATCAGTGACGTTTTAACTCATGGGCGAACCTAGCGGCCGCCGGGGGATCTCGGGTTTTAAGGAGCCTCATATGTAGCATTATTATTACTATTGTTATTATTATGGTACAGTATTATTCCAGGTTTTCCTATTTTTTATTTACGGGGGTCTAGTGATTACTTTCGCCGGGGCCTATAACATTCTTGATTCATTACTGATCATAATTCTTAAAAACAAGAATAGTTCAAGTGGACATCAAATAATCATTCTTTTTCTTTGAGAGAATTAGAATATTGAGAATGTTCTGCATTTTAATCATCACAAATTAAATACATTTATTGTATATACTGCATATATTGCAATGCAATATGATATATAATAGCCGCTGCCAGCCCAAATTATTCTGCGGCTCCTGGAGAACTTCCAGTTTTTCGAGGGTCACACAGGGGTGTCGGTTCTTTAAAAGTTGAGGTATGGAATTTTGTGAAAGCCGGACCCCCACTCAATAACCTAAGCGTTTAAACTCCATAACTCAATAACCTAAGCTTTTAAATCCCTATAACTCAATGACCTAAGCATTTAAACTCCATAACTCAATGACCTAAGCGTTTAAACTCCATCTAGAGCTACCTACTAAATCTCATCTAGAGCTACCTACTGAGAGATAATAAACTCCATCTAGAGCTACCTACTAAATCTCATCTAGAGCTACCTGAGAGATAAATTGCTTAGAGTTAGAAAAATTTTGATACTTTTGATTATGTAAGAGTTGGATTGGTCAACATCCAAGGAAAAAATTCGTTTATTTGTTTTCATACAGAGAACAAGTGCCTTGGCTTGCCTTGCATTAAATTATAAATAATTTTATCAATATTCTGAGGTATGAAATTCCATACCTGCAAAAATGTGAGGTATGGAGTCTTCCATAGTGGAAACGACATCACTGGGGCCACATATTAGATAAAACAATATTTGTTTTATCTAATGTGTTGTTTTATATTTGTTTGCTTACATAATTTTGATAAGGAGGTATTAAATTACATAAAAATTTATTAAAAATTAACAGTAAATTGTAGAAAAATGGCTTTTTTAAAACGTTATAAAAAAGATTACTCAAGATCAGTTGTTGATATATAAATCATCTCGCAAACCGTATAAAAGCCAGCAGGGGACAGTGGGTTGGCCAGGCCTTATATATAATAATGAGATATGTATTGGATAAACATAATATACATATATATCCATATATGTATGCGTGCTATATACAGTATACATATCATAATTCAGTGCAATTATAGTAAAAATTACTCAAAAAATATTACGAATAGTTCAATAAATCTGGAATATTAAAACAAATGAAATAATTAAGTTAAATTTTATATTAAAACAAGATAATAATTAAATATATATATATAATTAAGTAATGAAATATTTTTAGTGGTTGTTAATTGCTAATCTCAAAACAGATATATTATCAAAGAGATTTTTTTTATAATCGGATTAAAAATTGAATCAGGAATGATTTTATTTTCGATTTACACTAAACAATAATCATCAGAGTTTTATTAATTTATTGGAATACAGATGTATATGTTTTATATATTTTCTTCTCTTAATATTAACTTTTTTACTTATTAAAGCATATCAAAATCTTGATCAAAAAACATATAATCAAGGTTTTATTCATCGAAAATATGTGTATGATTTGATTAATTAATAAAATGAAATAATAACTTGAGATTCGTCTCAGCAGATTTTTTTAATATGCTGTATTAATCATGAAATTTTATTACGATTAAAAAACTATTCTTAATCATAACAAAATTTAAAATTTATATTGAAAAAGCAACAATATCGCAAAAAAAGTTTTAAAATATTTTATAATAGCCTTTTACATTAATGTAAATATCCATGAAATTTATTTCTTTATTATTATAAATGATAAAACTTTTATGAATTGATCAATTCTTTTTTAGTTTTAATCGATACAAAGAAAATTGTTTCTGACATCATTTCTCTCAACCAGTAAGAAGAAAGCGTCGTTTTCATTTGGATGTTGGCTCTTTGTGCAAATCATATGAATGCATTATGGTCACATGGGCAAAACATTTTCAACGTCATAACTCTTAGCCAACAAGAAGTTAGATTTACGAATCATGTGACTTACACCGCCTCCGTCACACATGGACGTGTGGAGAGTGGGGGGGTTAAGTTCGGTATGGTTTGGGTAAAAATGACGACTTTATGAAAGGATCGAATAATTTAGATAGGTCTATAGATTAATTTTAGGTTGTGTGGACACTGTGTGGAATTATGGCATGTGAGCTGAGACTTCATAGTCCAGCTGGAGGTGAACCGGCGGTTTACCAGTGGCCACTATCAACATCGGTAAGATTAAGCCTATTTCTAGGCCTAAACTGTTTGGTCGGTTGTTATGGTAACTGATCTGAGATTTAAAAATCACTTTTATAAAAATTGAATTTTTCATTGATAATTAGAATGTATTATTATTTATATTTTCAGGACAAACATGATGGGGCCATTGAAATCGTCGAAACTATTAGGTATGTAGTTTTTTTAAAGTTTTTGATAACAATAGATTTAATTATAAAATTTAAAATCAGCCTTTAAAATTTCTGTTTAATATATCAAATAACTTTATAAATAGATTAGAAATTTTAAAGGATTTAAAACGTATTAATATTTTGATTTACTGGTGATTTGTGAATTATAGACAATGATTATAATACTATAATAATGTTTTGATCGTCAATTCAAAATTCTATATAAGCAATTTATTCATCAGAAATTCACACATTTTATTGTTTCATTTATTAAAGTTCGAATTATTGGAGAAGTATCAATTATTTATGTTAATATACGAAAATCACATTTGAATTTCATTATGTAAGTTTAATATGTTAATAATGTCAATGCTGTTTATTATTTAAGTTACATTTGTTAAATTTACACTTCAAAAATTTGTTGACAAAATACATTCATATTATTTACAGATATTTATTTATACTGCCCAGATGGCATTTGTCTATGATAAAAATAGAAGTTGAATAATTGTAAAAATAAATTTTTAATTCGATTTTTTAGTATTCCTTTTAAAATCTTTTAATTTAAATTTACAAAAATTTGAATTTTAATTGTATGTTGTATTCAAAATGCTTAAAAATTTAATGTAAATAAAAATGCTTAAAAATTTAATTATAATATCTGTTCTTATTCTATAATGATTAATTAATTCAAAATATTTTATTTACATTAAAATGATTATTTTGAATGGGATTAGATTAGATTTATTTGAAAAATAGATTTTTTTTGGACATGTTTATGAAATATATAATTTTCATAGAAAACAAATAGGTAAAAATTATATCATTTATGAATTATAGACCTCCAAAATCTTCCTTATTTATTATGAATTTTAATGGAAAACTGAAATGTAATATATTGCAGATAATACATACAATAATTATACAGAAGATCCTAACCTCATATTTATGCAGTTAATTCATCCCAAACATTTCTGTTTAAAGTAAATTGAAACCATGCAAGTTCAAAAATGCATAAATTTGATATACAGTATACAAAATATATGCATTGAAAAACAGAATGGCTAAATGAAATTTATGAACATACTTTAAGAATAGATATGAAAATTTAAAACAATAAGTGATATTTTGTCAAAAAATAAATTGTTTTAATGAATTTTTTTGTTGTTAATATAGCACATTTTAGACAAAATTTATAAAATGTATAATTTTCATATTTCATTCATTTTTAATATTTCACATTATTTCATTTAATGAAGCTGTTTAATCACAATGAACAATAGTATATTTAATAAAGTACAAGTACAGTAGTTCTTGGTTTTCCCACTTTCTGAGTTTGTAGGTTAACAAATTCTTTTTCAAGTATAATAAAATGAAAATATGAATATTAATTTCAATAAATAAATGTTAAGCATTCATAAATATGACATTACTAAGTTCACAGCAGACACACTAATGTTCATTATGAAATGGGAAAAAATCAGGATGGGGGATTGTGAAGCAGAAGTAGCATGCTCTGGCTGCTATGGCTTTATCAGATAATTATGTATAATATATAACTTTATTCTTGGATTGAGCAAAATAGTTCATCTATATCAGTATTTCTCAAGTTTTTTTTAAATCAGGGCACACTTGTAGAATAATTTAAACTCTGAAGCACACTTTAAATTTCAATTAAATAAAATTAGCTATAAAACTACAAAATAGGAAAATGAGCATCTAGTTTAAAATATCAAACAAAAAAGACTTGACTCAGACATGGGATCCACATGCCTATCTGTAGCTTTTTAAAAATACAGATTTTTTTTTTATATATAAAAAAATCATAAATTATTCTTTCATTTGCTAGGGGCACACCTGGCTACCTTTCAGAGTGCACCAGTGCATCCAGGCACACTGGTTGAGAAATACTGATCTATATAAAAGCTCTTCTACTCTGTCTCTGTCAATGATGATGATGAATTAAAAACTTTTTAATATTTATATGACATAAATAATTTCTTTAACTACGAAAAAACCACTTGCTTTAACTTAAAATAAAAGTTCATACAGCACTGTGAGCAAGGATTAAAGGAACTTTAATGTCGTAAAACGTTTTCGGACCCATACATCTTACTAAGAAGTATGTACTGATGAGGGGCCATAGTTGGGTCCGAAAACGTTTTACGACATTAAAGTTCCTTTAATCCTTGCTCACAGTGCTGTATGAACTTTTTTAATTTCTTTATCATCATAATTTACTTGATTTTAAAAGCTACATTTTTATTTTTTTTTTAAATAAATCTAAAAATGTTGAAGTCTTTGTTGTAATCATAAACTATTGTTTTGTTAACCTTTTGAGTAAGTTTTAGATCTCAGAAAAAAGCAACTGAGTGCTGAAATGTTGAAAGCAATATTAAAAGTTAGTGTATTTTTCCAATTGCTGTGAAGAATTTTATAAGAATATTTCAAGTAATGAAGATTTATTAAAAATATCACTCTGAGAAAAAATACATAATTTGTTATATTGATGGCTGTATCTATATAGTCATTTCTGATATTTTTTGTATTGAGACTGTTATTTTATGTGTAGTTTAATTTTTTGTTATGAAAAGAATGTTTTAATTTTTTTTTATTAATTTATCAGAAGTACTTTTTGTAATTTTTATATTAATAAATACATGAAAAGATAGATCCAAGATATTTTAATGACTCACAACTAAATAAACTAAGAAAATGGTGTCCTCATGAATGTCCTAAGCGTTTTTTTTATTTTTATTTAGACAAGTCCCACATTCCAACATAAAACATCTGGTCACTTTACTCTAACATTATGAGTAGTGCATAGCTATTTTCTCCTTCTTTTCCAACTTGAAAGTAAGCCCTAAATAATCATCAGAGAACATATTCTTAATTCTCACTCCATTTTAGTTACCTTTATATGAAATAGTTACATATTCATAGAAATATGTTCATCATCAATATATCTTTTCTAGAGTTTTATTTTCAATAACAAATTCAGCAAGCTACTTTTTATATTTATATATATACAGTTTGATATATGGAGATCCATATATCGAACTTCTATACAGGGTAGTTTTTTATCTTAAGACAACAAAAATCTTAATTGGATCTCATTATTTCGGAAAAAGTTGTAGACAAAAGTTGTTGGGTTTCGAAGGGGCAATCAATTGGTGACCTTAAATGTGACCTTGACTTTGACCTTCGATGTCATTTGAGAGTCAAGTCTGTTTTTTTAAATGGGAAGACCTACTTTTGACCCCGGCAATGGAAAGAGCGGAAAATTTCAGAATCGGATATACCCTTGACCTTAAGGTTTAGGTCAAAGATCAAGATTATTTGCAGGTCAAAAGATTTTTCCGACGGGAAACCATAATTTTTATCACATTTTTTAATGACCTTATTACTTTGACCTTTAAAAGCATTCACTACTTTTAGCACTACCCAGGAGTAATAACATGGATGTAATAGTTTTCTGCTCCCTTTGGGGTGCTTGATTTCAATGAATCACCTCGCCTCTCACTATTGTGAAATTAAACGGAAACACATATTTTTAATCCCATTTTCAATGCATTTTTCAACAAATGCATTGAAGTGGAAGGGCATCATTTTGAACATTTGTTATAAAATGTTTCCCCAAAACCAATAAATCAAGCAACGGTGAGAAGTAAAGTGATGCACCGAAAACAACCAACCCTGATAGTGAGAGGCGAGGGGATTCATTGAAATCAAGCACCCCAAAGGGAGCAGAAAACTACTACGTCCACGTTGATACTCCTGGGTAATGTTAAAAGTAGTGAATGCTTTTAAAGGTCAAAGTAATAAGGTCATTAAAAAATGTGATAAAAATTATGGTTTCCCATTGGAAAAATCTTTTGACCTGCAAATAATCTTGATCTTTGACCTAAACCACAAGGGTGGTCAAGGGTAATCCGATTGAGAAATTTTCCGCTCTTTCCATTGCTAGGAGTCAAAAGTAGGTCTTCCCATTTAAAAAAACTGACTTGACCCTCAAATTACATTGAAGGTGTCTTCCCATTTAAAAAAACTGACTTGACTCTTAAATTGACATTGAAAGTCAAGGTCAGATTTAAGATCATCAATTGATTGCCCCTTGGAAACCTTGAACTTTTGTCTACAACTTTTTCCGAAATATGAGATCCAATTAAGATATTTCGTTGTCTCAAGATAAAAAAACTCACTTCCAATTAAGATATTTCGTTGTCTCAAGATAAAAAACTCACCCTGTATTCCAATTAAGATATTTCATTGTCTCAAGATAAAAAACTCACCCTGTATATTAAAATTATCCGTATATCATAGTTTTTTGTTAGTCCTGTGAAATTTCCATTGAAATTTGTTTCTATATATCGAAAAAAATTTCTATATATCAAAATTTTTAATTTCAGGGGCGAGGATAAGGTAAGGAATCTAGATTGGGTCTGGCTAGAAAAAGCCAACAAATAAACAAAATGGATGTGTCAATTTGTACTGTAGAGAGGGTTAGTGTAAAGTTTTAGGGCTTGTTTCTGTTTCGGTTTTGTATGTTACTTGTGTTAATTGGCTTAAAACCAAAATCAAAACTGAACCAAGAGATTTTAGTTAGTCCTTGTTCAGCTCCACTAAAACGTTTACCATGTCAAAGAGAAAGTCATTGAGTGTCACGGAAAAAGTGGAATTGCTAAAAGATGTGGACTGTGGAGTGAGAAAAAAAGATGTTGCACAGAAATTCGGGATTCCACAAAGTACAGTGTCAACAATACTAAAGAATCGGGAATCTGTTTTAAAAAGTCATGTCATGAAGTTGCAGTAGCTGACAGAAAACAATTAAGGACATGTAAGTATGATGACACATGGACAGCTCCAAATGGATATTGCAATCAGATTGACTATCTGCTCTGTCAACACTGCTGGAGGAGATCAGTACAGGCAGTCAAAATGTAATTATATTCCTAAAATAAATATGTATCGATAGTAAATTCATTATATTTCAGTGCACACGTCACTTATCTATATTCCTAAAATAAATATGTATCGATAGTAAATTCATTATATTTCAGTGCACACATGTCACGTGGTTATTATAATCCAATCAGGAAATTCATTATATTTCAGTGCACACGTCACGTGGTTATTATAACCCAATGAGGTTTCTCAAATAGCATTAATCTTCTATCTTGGATTTAATATCAATTAATTTATACCAATTACAATATACAAAATCAATTTCTAATAATCAATACCTGTCTTTAAACCTTCCTATGTAAATCCCCTAACAAACAAATTGTTTCATAAAAATCCATTCAGACGTTCTTGCGTTATAAGTGAACAAGCGCACGCAAGCATTTCAGATTTATAATATATATAAGGTAAATTGTATAAGATTTTTTAAATTTTTCTCTGGGATTCAGTGCGCCACTTCTAATCACGTAATGCGCCACTTTTGGCGCAAGCGTCATAGGTTGGCCACCCGTGTTATAGGAATGATTTTGAGTGTTTTATATGATTTGTTTTTATTTTGAAAATCACTATATTAATATTATATTTTTATTAATTATTTATTTATACAAAGAAAAATATATAAATAAAATAAGCACCCACTAAATGTGTACCCTAAATTACGTTGAACTGAAATTTCTTTTTTTTTGGTCAACAGATGACGCTAGTTTCCATTCAATAAAAATACTAACTGAAGAGGTAAAACAAACCTTCCCACAAGCAACCCACTCCTGCAGAGGGATCAGCTGGATTGTGGAGGGTGGGGATTGACGGGCCAAGCCCGGACATCATGATAAATATTTTCAATGAGTGGGACCGGGATCGAGATTCGAACCCGATTCCTCCAAAGCGGAAAGCTGAAGCGTTCCCAGTAAAAATTTTAATAGGTTTATATCGTGTCGGATTATCACGTGATAATAATGAAGAACATTTGAGGATTATGTAAATTTGTTTCTGGACAGTCTGTCTTGCATGGTAGCAAAGAGTCGGATAATTCTAAATGTGTTTTTTATTTTGTATTTGCCGATAGATAGGAATGCCTATGGAATATGAAAGAAGACCATGAGAAGACAATTACCATCAGGAAATTAATGCTAATTTTTTATGAATTTTTTTAGTTGAATCCGTACGCTCTATTTTTCCATTGACTTCACCAATATGGTGGCTGAAATATTACTTCTGAAAAGTACTGCTAAACTATATTAACTCTGAAAATAACAGTTTTATGTTAATGAAGGGTTTTCACTATCGGATGGTGACGAATTATCGATTTATCAATATTATTGCTGCTAATAGAAACTCGATCTCTTTTTATCAGTTGTATCCAGAGCCGGATTTGCATTTTTAGGGGCCCTAGGACGAGTAAGGCTTTGGGGCCTAAAAATTCAAATCAAGTACATCTAATTTTAAAGACTCCTTATAACTTCTAAGGAACCTTTAAAATTTTACTTTCAATCTACACTTTAATAAAAACCCATTTTTTCATGTTAAAAGTTGAAAACTGATTGATAGTTTTGGGGGGCCTAGGAGGCCCATAAGTAAATTTCGCCCTGGCTGTACCAAAAGTTCCGTCTTCGTTTAAGCTACATAATACATATTTTTCGTACTTATACAAAAGAAAACAGAATATTTATCATGTTCATAATATTGATGAAAATGGTAATCTGCCTTCTTTGACGATGAATTGATTATCCATGATTGAAATCTATGACACTAAAATTAGTCTCCGTCGTAACTCAAAAACAATGGCATCGAATCAAATAAACAAAACTTGTTGTAGCCCTTCCGTTATTGATACGACTATTCACATCTCATTGGTTGAAAACGAAGGGAAAACTCTCAATGTACAGTTTATTGATTACATAAAGTAGTATAAAAGTATTTTCTCAATAATTTTCATTTAAAGGATGAACACTAGAATTATATAGTATACTGAAAATTTTCAAAAAAAAATTTTTTTTTTATCATTTTTCACAGATGGTTTTTTCTTTCGCATAAATGGCAAATACCGGTACAGTATTTGAAAATATAATGATCACCATCCGTTGGATATTCTCCATCTATTCCTTTAAGAAGAAAAAAAATTGTTTTTTACAGCATTTATAAATTTAGATGAACATTCTAAAGAAAGCGACGGAAACTCAAACTTTAGATTAAAATTATATTTAAGAAAAATTTATAGTAAACTCATAAATGCATAAATTGTAACACTTACCATACGAAGTTAATATTAAATTTCCTGTTTCATCTATTTTATATAACATCCAGTAGTGATGGTTAATTTTATCGTTAGGAATTCCATCTATTTCTTCTACGAAGGAACCGAAAGAACTTTTGCTAGCTTTAAAACTAAATAAAAATAATGAATACTGTATAAGTAATGATTTTTCTAGCTTAAATTTAATGCATTAATTCGCTAGTTTATAAAATATTGTACCTGTATCTACCGTCTTCTTTTTGAGCAACTTTCATCACTTCAGAAAATGTGGAATTTTCGGTAACGGTAAATTTTTTGGAGCGGAAAGTGAAACAATTCGAAAAACTTTCACTCCAAACTGAATATAAAACGGTTATTTTTCTGTACGGAGATACTTGCAAGCTTACATCTGTATAATCTGAAATGATATCATCGTGCGGTTACTACACTCAGTTACTGGGCTTAGCACGTGTATGATGATAAATTGTATACTGTGAAAACATACCTAGATTTCTTTTCCAAGTATTAATTTTCCGATTTTTGACATTGTCAACATCTAGAAGATTGCGTCCACTCAATAAGGGCAGCACAAAATAAGTAGCGAGAAGATCACCGAAGGAACCATCTTGTTTCTGCTGTGATAATAAGTAATTCATGCTATTTTTGAATGACCAATCGTCACCATTATCCTTAGCGGCGATCAGAGCCTGAAAGAGTTTATTATTTTTAAAATTATTTATATTAAAAGCATAGACTGTGTTAGATTAAATTAGGATAGCAGTGTCATCAAGCATTGGACTAATTGGAATCCATCACCATTATCCACATCTGTGATGGAATAAGCCAAAATGATAACAGATGTGAATCAATGGAAAGGGCCCTCATTTCTCAAAAAAAAAAAAAAAATCTGGATGTTTGGAACCAAAATTGAAGGTTTAAAGCAACTATTTTATCACACAGTCATTTGGAAAACAAGTAAAACTATGTTTCTAAATTAATATAAAAAGTATTCATATTATATACAATAATTCTGTAATATAAAAAGTATACAGTGACAATTTTACATGAAATAAATTTAATCTACTTCCTCTAGATATGCACATGTTTCTCAACTGAGGATTGGTGTTTTGTTTCGGAGATAAGTGTATCACTGGTAAATGAAATGAAATATTTTAATAATCACTGAAAATTTTATATGGATATAATAGACTAGTAAACAAAATTGAGCAATATCAATAAATTATTAGTCTAGTCTAATAAATTAGGCAAAAATAAATTTTTCTATAGGCAAGTTTTCCCTTCAAAAAGTAACAATGTCATATCAAAATGGAATAATTTGGCCAGAATCTTGCTAATACAGGGTGTTCGGAAAGTAACTGTGCACTTCTATTACTATGATGCATATATAAGTGCACAGTTACTTTCCGAACACCCTGTATATTTTTTTATAAAAAGTAGAACAATTATAATTTAAAGGCACATTCACTGATGATAAAAATATATATACTATCCTTTGTAAGAATATATAAGAATAAAATATGAAACATTGCTCTATCCATTCCTGAGAGTGAGCAAGATATCTTTAGTAGTACATATTTTTCCATCATCATAATTCAAGTCTGTCGTATAGAATGCCTGCTATTTTTCTTTATTATAAAAGTGTGCACGATTAAAGTTTAGTAATTACTACTATACATCATGCAGCTAAGAGGCTAATTAAATCTAAATTTTTATGTTTACTTTCATCAATAAAATGGATATTATTTCTAAATATAACTATTAACTACGAAAAATGTATAGTATGTTGTTTAGAATAGTTAACTTATAAGATAAAATTATCATCATCTATGAATTTTATTTTCTTCGCATCAATAAATCAAATACAGGCGCTCCTCTAGCTAGGAACATTCGTACTTACGAACATGAAATTTCATTTTCAAAAACTCTTCAATAATTTTTAGTAATGTGATAGCAAAATGCTCTAGCAACCAATATAATGTAAGATTACACAGTTAGTTAACACATTACGGTACTATTTCAAGATGGCGACGATTACATCAAAAATTTCTCGCTTTATATTTCGAACTTTTCATTTAAATCTGTGAAATAAGAAACTTTTAATTGGTTCAGTTGTGAAATATACATAGAAATATAAAAATAATGAAAAGTTATTTCATTATTTTTGGAGCCAAAATAACAGCAGTACGTGAGTTACGAACAAAACTTACTTACGAATTATGTTCGTACGTAACTAAAGGAGCGCCTGTATCTAGTTATAAGCATTTCTCAAGTATATAAACTTACTATTATGATATCACCTGATTTAGATATAAAACTATGTTTATAGGTTAGGTTAGTTTAAGTTATAGTTAAGCCACATATCGCACGAAGTATATTCTGTATTTGCCACTTATAGAGCCCATCACAGGCTGACCCTGGGCTTTATAAGTGGTCAATAATGGTCCCCATCCGGTTGACCCAACACCCATGACGGGTCAACCGGATGGGGTTCCACGCCCGGACCCGAACCCCTTCTGAAAACTAGAGGTGTGGGCCCAGATTTGAACCCGGATCCTCCAGAGTGGTAAGTCACAGCTTTACCACGCAGAATCGGGCCGACACTATGTTTATAAATTACAAATATTTCATATTTAAGTTTTATTTCGGCAAATAATGATAACATAAAAGTAGATAAAAAATATTTTTATAAAATTAATAATTTCACGATTACATACCTGTATAACTAACGCTGATGTATAAACATTTCCGAAATTCCCTTCTGAAGTTTGTCGTTTTTTAAAGGATTTCAATTGTTCTTGAATATATTCGTCGTAATCGCTCATTTTATATTTCTCTCGATGACAAACCAATGCCATAATAATCATCGCTCTCGAATCTAGTACAAAATATTGAAATTATAAAATGTTCAATTTAAAGTAAACTTAAGGGATATCTTATTTTCTGTTTATTTAGTTTAATTAATTGAAGAATTTAATAATAAAAAATAATTTAATATCTATTTATTCAAAAATTTTTCGTCATATTTTGTAATCTTTAAGTTGCTTTCATCGTTTAACTGCATTTTTTAAAACTTACAATGATCAGATGTAAGGAATTGTCATTATGTCCTATTTATGTACAGATAGTTGAATTCTGTACATAAATATGAATTTAAATCTAACCAACAATTATTCAAAATTAAGGCAGAGTTGCTTATTATGGCTTATAACTGAGTACTAAAGAGTTTGAAGGTTTAAGGGAACGATATATTTTAACATGTTTTAGTAATTCAATACAATCATGGATCCAGAAATATTTTACAGGCTAGAAAAATAGAATATTAGCAAAAAATTAACAAAAGTTTTTAAGAAAATCTTTCAGAAATTCCAGACTTACTTAAATTCTAAAGTTTTCCTTGTCTTTAAAAATGCAATATTTGCAAAATAAACCTTTGAACAGAATATTTTCGGGTTTTCATGAGATTTTAGAGCTAAAGATTATTATTTAATTTGGCGTGATTATATTTTAATATTTATTACTATTTAATTTTCAATATTTCAATTAAAATCTTGATATTTTTTTTTTCAGAAAAAATTTAAATCGGAAAGATAAATTGTATGCTCATAGCAGGCTAACAACCATCAAGGATTACGTACATAAAAGTGCTGTTTCAGTGTCTCCGACAGATTGCTCTTCCTGTTAGCCATTTATAAATTTTCAAATTATTTTACATTAAAAGAGAATAAAATAATTCATGATACAGTATTATTAATGGTAACTTTTTTTACTATAATAAATTTACACCCGGCAAAGTATCCGCAGAATTTTTACTAATATAATTATCATATAAAGATTGCTAAATAATGTCTATTAAGATTAGGATAATTTTTGCTTACCAATAAAATACGAATTCAAATTCTCCAAAATATCAAAATATAATTCTGCATTTATCGAAAAATCTGGTTTTTCTTCGGCCAGACAAGTTGCAAGCGATACTAAACCTATTTCATAATTAGATATTTTTCTTTTCTCCATCATTGTGGTTACTATATTGAAGCCTTTAAAATCACGAGGATCGTGATCATTCGCTTTTAGGGCGATTGCATATAATGCCAATTGTCCGGCTGAGATAAAGTTCAATCTGCGAATAAAATAATTATCATACATTAATTTATAAAAATATTTTTGCTGCTCTATAGAGAGAGACTTAACATTTCTGGTCATTATGTATAAAACAATCGATTATTCTCTTCTTAGAATATAAAGATACAAGAGAGAACATGAATGCATATATAGACTTGTTTTACAACATGTGGATGAGCACAAATTAAAATGCAAAAAGTAAAAGAATTACTTTTTTATTGATTTTAATCTAAATAAATTACATTTTTATATTGTAAAACAACAAACTGCATCGCTATATAATAACAAACGTCATATATAAATAATTATTTGGAATGACCCAAAACGTCGCCATTTTGAAACACCATACTGTCTGAGTCACGTGTACGTTTTCCAAGATGTTCAATCTTGCTAATTTATATCTTAAGCTTTACACAGTATTAATTAACCCGTTGCAGCTATGCCATCAATAAAATAATATATTGTTATCAGTGAATGATTAATCAGAAAGCAAACATTCCAGGCGGACACTTCACGCCATCTATCGAATAAATTATAAAGTTTTGCCGATATTTGAATTTTTTAATTTGTTTTTGAACGGATATTTAAAAAAAATATTTAATACTGACAAACTCTATTTACAATTCATAGAAATATAAATCAAAAGGATTTATATAGTTTCACTACGTAGTCTTCGAGATATTTTAATCTAAAGTTGTACGTGACACTAATGAGGATAAGCAATTATTATTATTGATCAAAACTCGAATCGATATTGATCATTTCTAGCTGGATCATTCAAACTGGATACTTTTTACGATATAGTTTTGGCAGATAGATATGATCTAATATCGATCATTTCAATAGGTTTGATTCTCTATATTTCTAGAAGTTCCCAATGATATATAAATTTTTATGATGTAAAATAGATATTAAAATATCCTTTTACTTCACCGTTTTATTTATAGCAGCCATGTATTCGCTTTCGAATGTACTATGTTCTATATTTTGATAACTTTCTCTCTTTTAAAATTATTTTGAGTATACGAGAACATTATAAAAAATTACGATGGATCTTTACACACAATATCAATAATTGACCTGTTTCTATATCACATTAAATATACAGAACCGAATGGACTACTCAATGTACCCTGTATTATAGACCGAATGGACTACTCAATGTTAGAAAAATGAAGCTGGCCGAAATGTTGTAATTTCGGCCAACAACATGGCGGACGCGAACGTAAATTCGACGCTATAACAAATTAACTTTGTTTTGATGGCCAGACGTATCCATTTATATTAATAAGTATGATTACAGATCCAAATAATAAAAAAAGTGTAGTACACAGGGCCGGCTCAACATACGACTCGACCGGAGCGCCTGATCAGGGAGTCGATATTTAAGGGGCGCCAAACGGTGCTGGCACATTTTGTGTTTTATTATTATTATTGTAGTAATACAATTATTTTTACACATAATTTAAATAGTGAGCAGACTGGATGGCCGCCTACTCCGTTCACCATCAAAGCTGACGACTTGAGGGGTAGCAATAAAAATTCTCGCTTTGGGCGCTAAAACTCTAGAGCCTGATACTGGTAGTATTCCAATATCCAATCACCCCACGTGATCTTTCCACTTCAGCAGCTTTGTTTTTAATGACCACTGGCCATTAGAGCAATTCATCCAGTCTGTATCTAGCACGCTACTTAATAAGATATATATATATCATATATCCAACAATGCATATAATTATTTTTTATAAATTTACTTTACATAATAAAAACTTACTTTTCAGAAATGACAAAAGAGAGTTCCTTTTTCAGTTGCTCAAATATCTTTCGATATTTCGGATTTTCTTCATTCTTGTAGTTGGCGTCTGACAATATTATAGCAGTAAGAATTCTGTGAGTTTCCGGGTAATCTTTTGTGCCCCAACCCCAATTTGTATTTTGTTTTGAAAAAACCCATTCGAGCGCTTTTTGTCGACTCTGAAGAAATTTCGGATTTCCATTTATTTCGGATTCTGTTAAATAAAAAATAATTAATAATTTTATTATTAAAATTTTATGCAGAAATTAAATAAAGTACAGTTTATAATAATATGATAAAGATTGACAGTGATATGGATATTGCATTTTATAACAGACTTGTTTTTTCACACGCTTTATTAATTTCAATTATTAACTATATTTCAGTCGATAGTTTGAAATGTACGGAACTTTTACTTAAACCAAGATCAAATCTTATGATTTATTCCACAGATTACAAAGGATTGAAACAGATCAGTAGACTCCAGAAAGGTTCTTTCTGGACTCTACTCGGAGCCAGTTCCAACCACGGTCTGCACCCACACCAATCTTATGATTTATTCCACAGATTACAAAGGATTGAAACAGATCAGTAGACTCCAGAAACGTTCTTTCTGGACTCTACTCGAAGCCAGTTCCAACAACGGTCTGCACCCACATTCGTTGAGGGGGGCCGGATGGTAAAGGACGGGGATCACCGAGCCAGACCCAGTGGTCCCCGAAAAATTCGGGACCAGACCCGGGATGCGAACCCGGTCCTCCTGCATGGCACGCCAACGCGTTACCACTCGGTCATCCGGCCGCCGACTTGTTTCAATCTTTTGTAGTAACTGAGGAATAATATAAATTAAGAACAATCGAGGGATATAAAACACTCAAACTGTAAATTAAAAATATTTGAGTAAATAATAATATATAACACTAGAAAAAAAAACAATTTTTAAATAATGAAATCTTAACTTTCACTTATGACTTTACTTGACGACAGCATCGGAAGTCAGTATTGAGTCTATGGGAACGACGTATTAACAACTTTTCTGACGGTATTAATGCGCACGGAACAGTCTATTTCGATGTAAAAGATAATGGCTTCAATAAAAACGGTGCTTATTTTTATGTAATTGTACAGTACCTCTAGGTTTTCAGTTTTAAACATTCAATGCAGTTTGCTTCGTTTGATGACTAATCATGCGGCCTTAAAATTATAACTCTCCGCTAATTTAGAACACAATTAGAATGCGCAAAACATCATTGCGCATCTGATCATACTATATATTATAGACACGCTGATAATTTACATATTAAAATCATAGATTCAGGTTTTGGATAATCATTAGCAATGACTGGCTCAGTCAACTGTTTCTTTTGTGCTTCGTTTGATTTTCATAGTATTGATATTTCTCTAAAAGATGCTTTTTTCAGGATGTTGGTTAGGTTAGGTAGATTAGGCCGCCATATCACACGAGCCATATTCTATATCTGGCAGTGGCCACTTATAGAACCCATCACAGGCTAGCCAAAACTCATGGTGGGTTCAACCGGATGGTTGAAGGATGGGGTTCAAAGGGCCGAACCCGGCCATCCTGAAAAACTGGAGGTGTGGGACCCGGATTTGAACCCGGTCAGGGTAATAAACTACAGCTTTACCACGCGATCATCCGGTCAAAGATGGAAAGAAATAAAGTGGGAAGATGTAGTAGACGTGACGATAAATGGTGTAGGGGAAGGCATTATGTAAATTGTAACTTCACACTATAAAAATGGTTAATTTTACATTTCTATGATTAAATTTTTTAAAATAAAATATAAAATGTTTATGCTTAATTATTCGAAAAATAAAGACTATAATGTAACGTATTTGGAGATATGTTGGTTATAAAATGTAAGACATACAAGTAGATCTTGTTCTGAGACATTTATATCGTTTTTTGAAATCTTATTTGAAAATTAAAGAAAATATGTAACAAAATACAAGCGTAAAGTAATTCCTACTATCTAATATTTTATGTATTTTTTTATTTTACGTAAAATCGGGGAAAAATTTTTGGGAGGAAGTAGGTCTTCAAATTTATAACTTCATGGTTAGGTAGTTAAACCTGATTGGACGAAAAATGGGGGGTCAAAAATTACGAAAAGGGGAAAACGGCACGACGTAGTTTATAGATGCTTCCTTAGCAATTATTTTGATTTCTCTCATTTTTAATATAAAACATTTTATCACTAGTAATTTTCATCAATGTATAGCTAATATTAATTCCATTCATAAATTTCTACATGTTTATATTTATCGTTTAAATTTCAATTAATGAAATTTTCTAAAATATCAATGAACATTATAAAAAATTTTAGCTTAGAATTCCCGAGTAATACCTCACACTGATGTATAAAATTCGTACTTACCGTAATCATATGCACTGTTAGAAAAAAAATTCAGCAGGAATCCAAAAAGTATACTCAACAGTTTCATTTTGTTAGCAACATATACGGATTTCTGCTGCTCAACTATTTTAGAGGTATCCGTTATCTAGCAATACCTGTTTTAAATCTTGCACAACCAACAAGGAAGCAACTTCACTGATTATATAAACTGTAATGATAATAATTTATTAGAAATTATTCTAATACATAGTTATTATTAAAATGTGTTGTATTTGATTTTCAAGTTTATGCTACTAATTTTACATAAATAAATTTAAATTCTCGAGATTTTCATAATTATACAGTATTTTAATACATACCAATATTATTTAAATTCAATTTTCATCAAGTGATT
Organism: Olivierus martensii; assembly: GCA_000484575.1. Classification (NCBI taxonomy): domain Eukaryota; kingdom Metazoa; phylum Arthropoda; class Arachnida; order Scorpiones; family Buthidae; genus Olivierus; species Olivierus martensii. The sequence goes on along the minus strand of AYEL01049927.1, from coordinate 51,533 downwards.
ATTAGTTTCAAAAATCTTATGTACAGTAAACTCCCGTATAACGCGACGAAAAAATTGCAACTAGTACTCATACAAAGCTATAAACAGTCCAGTATAACGCGTAAGATAAATTTTTTTAGCATTACTTATAATATCCGTTGACTGTAATTAAAAACCAAACGATATCGTATTTCGTTTCCATGACAACTTTAATAACTTTTCTCGTCGGGATTTATACGAATCCGCCATTTCGGAGTGCGTGTTATACTAGGTCTACTTGTATATAATATATATATATTTTTTTAATTTAGTTACTTGTGTTCTGTTTTGTTTTTCCTTTATTAAAAGAAATCTTTAAAACAAGTTAACCCACTGCACACAATAAAATCATATTCGAAACTAACGTACAGTACATCTCGTTAGTAATATGAGATTAGTGCTGGAATTCGGAGCATAAAATCGTCTGCTAATGCATGTCTCATATAACGCGATTTCCTATAACGCGGAACGTATCCCCTCGTTATACGGGAGTCCATTGTATACATATAAACTGTAAGTCAAATAATATAATATTAAAATTTAAAAAAAAATAATAAATAAATAAATATTAGGACAGGCTAAAATCAGCATAAAAATATAACTAATAGAAAATACAAAATATTCTGAAATTATATAAAATCATAAATCTTTAACAAAATGGTAAAGTTTGCAATGAAAAATTCTATTTAAAATTGTGAAATTCAAATAGAAAATTCTTTCATTTTCGTTTTTAAAACAATAACAATTTTACTTTCAATTTCTTAACAATTTAAAAACATTTCCTGATTAAACAAAATTATCACAAAGCCAAAATTAGATGATAATTTTTATCTAAGTTATCCAGCCAGTTTCAGCAGACTAAAACAAAGATGCCTTTAATAATTTTTTATATTTATATTCCTTCATAAGAATATGAGAAATAATTGCAATAAGTTCGATATTGCACATTGCAGAGAATAAAAAAAAACTACATATATTGTAAAGCAGTAAGAAATCTAGAAAACAATACACTGCTTTACGGTTTCGTATATTCGATTTTTGATTTGTTTTGTCGTATTAATCAAAACAGTGTATCTTGATAAAATTCTGTTGGATCATAGAAATTTTTTCCATATCTGGAATGCTAAGCAGCTAAAACAAATCCACTGTTACTAAGATTAAAGGTTGTTTATTATTCTCGGATTTATTGTTATAAGAAATATAATTTATCTTACCTTCCAAGGCCTTATATAAAAAATCTCGTTTGTCATTATTTTCAAATTTATCTCAATCACAGTCCATTAACAAGCATTAATCGTCTAACAATTCTGAATATATTGTACGCTTTGGAATTTGAATCTCTTTGGTATTATTTATTTTTCGATTTCGTTGACAAATAGGAATGAAGTTCTCATCTATGAACATTCTACATACCAACTATTATTGATCATGTGAAAATAAATATAATTAATTTATCACGAATTTCGTTTCTGTAAACAGTGTTTATTATTTACTGTTGCTATATTATTTTAATATTAGATTTCGCATTCTTTTTAATTTATAATATGTAATAATTTTTACACATGATAATCATATTACATATTATCTTATCTTCTAACAACAATGAAATTTTATGAATATTTGAAAATGTAAATCTAATGGGTAATAAGCAGAGTGCATTTTTAATGTTTGGAATTGTATTTTTTTATCTACATCTTGCATTTCATAAATGATTTATTTTCAGACATTTTATAAATGCTTTCTCCTCTTATTATGAACCTCCTTTTCATTTAAAAGTAAAAAGAAAACTGCAGCTAAATATTTATCAAAAATACAATTTATGTAAAATTAATAGGCATTACTACTTCATATAGCAGTTTATAAAGCTAGGGTGGCCAAACTTCAGATCACTACAAGCCATTTAGGAATATCTTTAATATTTGAGAGTTGCAATCAGTTTCTGGATCAATGGCTAACATCCGTGACTTTTGTCACGGGCCCGGCATCGAAGAGGGCCCCACCTGGCCACGTTATGTGACACTTCAGGCCCAACATCGTCAGGCCTGAAGTGTCACATAACTGTTAGTTAAGTTTGCAGGCTGTCGACAGAGCACCTAAAGCAGTCGTACCAAAATAAAATTTTTATATATAACATAGTATGTGATGTATGGAATTTTGAATTTATTGTTTGCCTTTTTTTAAATAAATGCTTTATGTTTCATATAGTTTCTTTTATTAAATCAAAGTGTTGCACTTTTTTAAGTGGGGCCTGGACCACAGACTTGTCACGAGCCTGAAAATTTCTCTTGGGGGCCCAAATAAATGCTTTATGTTTCATATAGTTTCTTTTATTAAATCAAAGTGTTGCACTTTTTAAGTGGGGCCTGGACCACAGACTTGTCACGAACCTGAAAATTTCTCTTGGGGGCTCTGGATAGCCCCATCAGTTTTTCCAGATAATCAAAACAATGGTTTCAAAATATGTTTATTACATATTTCACATGCATTTATTTCATATAGATGCATACTACTTTTTAAATAAATAAACAAATTACAAATATATTATTTTTTAAAATTAAGTAGATATTTGCTCCATATTAACTATTGACTTTTATGGCATAAAGCCACATTGAAGGTACCAAAGAATGACATGTGGCCTGCGAACCAAATTTGCCACCATGATTATATAGTAATTAATATTAATAAGTATATACAATCTAAAAGCCATTGTTTATTACCATCAAGTAAAAATATTTATCTTTAAGTAAACTGACCATAATCAGCTGTATTTTTTAATGTTCAATTGTATTGAAAAAATATATATATTATACTTATAATTTCCAAGATTGTCTGGCTACTATAATCTAATTTTATAGTATTAGTGAAAAAATAAATTTTGTATATTAATAATGAAACAAGAAAAAAAAACAGTTCTTGATTACAAAATTTTATAGTATTAGTGAAAAAATAAATTTTGTATATTAATAATGAAACAAGAAAAAAAATAGTTCTTGATTACAAAAAAAAAAAATAGTGTCATTTTACTCAGTAAATTTAATTATAAAAACTTTCACAAATTATACTCTTTCACAATATCAATGATGATAAAATGTTGTATATTTTTTTCATTAAAATTCATTACTGTACTGTGTTTGTTTACAGGAAGTTTCTTTCTTCACATAACTGAAAATTCTGATGTCCAAAAATATAATGATCACCATTCATTGGATATTCTTTGTCTACTCCTGAAAATAAAATAAAAAATAAATTTTTTAAATTAAAAGGCATATATAAAAAAAACCTACACATATTACATCCAATTTATAACAATTTAATAAATAAATATGCAAGCAGTACTCTGATGCATATTATAAATATATTATCATTGAATAAAATAAATAACACTCACAAAAGTAATTAAATTAGAAATATCGTATACTGTACTATAAAAAAAGTTTACCAAAATATTTACAAGAATTTAAATGTTACAAGAAAATTTGTTTAACACCTTTGAGAAAATAAATCATCAATAATTAATCAACACACTGCATTGATACAGATGGACTGGATAGCTGCCCTAGATTCAAGAATCAAGAGCAAAATCAGATAATTTTTTGTTCTATACTTTTTATTTTTATGCGATTATCATTTCATTATGATAGCAAATTATGTTTATAATATGAATGACATTTTTAATTTCACATAATCAAATGCATATAGAAAAAGTAAAGTACAAGTGTTAATTAAACAACAATTTAAATACATACTGGATGGATTTCTCAATGTTAGAAAAACAAAGCCATCCGTAATATTGGTTTTTCTCCAACAACATGGCAGATACAAACATAAATCTGACAATATAGCAAACTGACTTTGTTTTGATGGCCAGACGTATCTCATTTATATTAACAAGTGGGATGACCAGATTCTAATAATTAATGAAAACAGTGTAGTACTCCAATATCAAGTATTATACCATATGACTCCCCACTTTGGTGGCTTCATTTTTTCTGGCAACTGGCCATTAGTACAATTACAGCACAAGCCATCCAGTACATATTTAGATCGTTGTAATTAAATTGGAAACATCCAAGTGATGAATTTAGGCACATATAAACATTTGTTATTTTGTTAAATTAAAATTCTTAACTAAAATATGTCCAAATTCACTTTAAATGTACAAATAATACAGTTATAAACTCTCCGTTAAAGTGAAAAATAATTATTTATTGCACCATCAATTGCAAGAAATGAATATTCCATATTCATCGCTTGCAATTGATGGTGCAATAAATAATTATTTTTCACTTTAACGGAGAGCTTATAACTGTATATTATTTAAAATTCTTAATTTAATTTTATTTTATAAAATTTAAAAATTAAGAATTTTAAACATTAGGATAGTAAAATGATCTAGTAATAAATACATTTAAAACTACTTAGTTATTTGATGTGTTACAACATTATATCATGAAGGTGGAGCTTTCACCAAAACTCTTCTCTTTATAAATAGGCATTTAAATTCAAATCTCTGAAATAAACATTTCTAATTGGTCCAATTAATAAAATGTAATTATACAGTACAGTATATAGAATGTGTTTGGTAATTCTATGTTTAGAATAAGAATAAATTTCAAATTACAAATTTTTTGACATGAATAAAATTTATGAGTAGTTGAAGCTGAATCTTTAAAAGCTCTTTCATACCAAGTGCAAGTGTTAACATTTGCGAGAGCTTTCATCATAATCCCACCCCTTTGCGCCATGTTTCTATCTATGATTAGCCATATGGCTCAAAATGGGCAGGACTATCACAAAAACGTGTGCAAACATTAACACTTGTGCTTGGTGTAAAAGAGCCTTAAATGTTGATAAGTTTTTTTACAAATCAATTGTTTCTTAAGTCAAAAAACAGAGATTAAGATAATTCTAGTTTGGCTGTTGATTTTTATCAAAGGCTAATGAATAAATTATATACTAAATTTGAAATTAAAATTAATAATTTCCATTACCAGTTGAAATCAGAATAAAATTCTCTCCCTCATCTATTTTATATAACATTCCATCATTATCATAAGGAATTCCTCCTATTTCTTGAATAAAATAACCCCATGAATATTCAATTCCTTTAAAACTAGAATAAAAATAATAATAATACATGATAAATATTTATACAGATAGATATAAATATAGATTTTTATAAATTTAAATTGCTAGTAATTAATTCTTATTAATGTATTGGGGTCTTTCAGACCACTACATTTCACTTTATTCATAAAACCTTTTACTCGTTTCATCATACTTAAGCTTCTTTTCAGTATCGTTTAGAATAGTGGTTTTTAATCATTTTTTAATTAATAAAAATATGTTATTTAGCATCTTAAACATTTCTTTACTTATCACAGATTGTTAATAGCAGTAATAATAATATTGGAAAAAGACAAAGTTTAGATATTTAAGCAATAAAATTTATCATTTCTGTTGACTCCATACATCAAGCCAACAGATCATCAGATCACAGATTGAGAAACACTATGATTTAGAAGCTATGAGAACTGGCTACAAATTGTTATTTTTAATACATCTGACTTCCTTGAAACTAAATACCCAAAGTCCAGTAATATATCTAAATGTCTTTTGGAGTGGCAGAATATTAACTTTCAAGGAGTTCAAATTCTATATTAGCTTTATTTATCAAAATTAATAGAAAAATCTTGGATTGTTATTAATTCTGATAAAAAGATATTTAAGGAGCATCCACAAACTATATCAAGCTATTAGAGGAGAGAGAAGGTGTAACAGATTTTTGATGACAAATGACATTAAGGAAGAGAGAGACTTATGCAAATCGTGATGTTTCGCTATAAAAATGATTAAAGTTTTACATTTCTATGATTAAAAATTATTTTGTTTATAAAATATAATATTTTATGCTTAATTGTTTGAAAAATAAAGACTAATATAACACATCTGGAGATATATTTGTTGTAAAATGTAAGAAATATCTAATTCTAATATATTTATATCCAATTGTTTGAAGGTTTATTTGGAGATTAAAGAATGTGTGTAATAAAGTATATAGAATTGGGGAAAAATTTTTAAAGTAGAAGAGAGGTCTTTAAATTTGTGATGTCGTAAACAGAGAAGGTCTAACATGGCCCGACGAGAAATGATGGAAGGGAAGTCAAAAAGTGTTTGAAATAATGATGTAGTTTATGGATACTCTCAATGCTATATTTTCACTTTTATTCTAAAAACTCTGCAAATTATGAACAAAACTTTTCTATTTCTATAGATTTAACTGCAATTAATGCTTATATTTGAAAAAGCTATATTTTCACTTAAATTATTGAGGTGAGAAAGTTGACTCTACTACATCTGCTTAGTTTCAATTGAACTGTAGATTAATATCATGTTTGTTATATGTGATGATTTCTTCCCCATCTTCTGTTTGCCATTGATGCTTTTGAAAATATACAAATGGCAATTTTATTTTTCTTGCCTTCTTCAAAATTTGCCATATTTAAACATTTTTTATATATATTCTATATCTCTAATTAGTTTTTAATTTATTTATAGATACTTTTTATTAAATTAAATTATTCATTATTTTTATTGATATTTTTAAATGAAAAGTCAGTTTCCGTTTAAAAATATCAATAAAAATAATGAATAATTTAAAAATTTTTAATCAGTTTTGTTTAATTTAAAAATCTTCACTAATTTAAAGAAGACCCAGCATTTAGCATAAATGAAGTGTTAATTTTCTGCATGCTTGTTAAAAATATTCAAAATTAAAACAGCTAGTCTTCAATAAACAACAACTGATCATAGATGCAAATAAAAGTTATCATAATTGAAAAAAATACCAAAAATAGAAGAAAGTTTCATCTATATTTTTTAACATAAGAATAAACTTCTTATTTTCTTTATAAAAATCAATCAAATGGCTAATATTAATAACTTATTAAAACTTTTTTGGTCTATTTTTTTACTTATTTAAAATTTTTTTACCTATAACTGCAGTCTAATGTTTGAGCAATTTTCATGACATCTAAGAAAGTAGAATTTTCAGGTACAATAAAGAAATTTGAAATATTTCTATCATTCAAAGAATAACGAACTTCAATGGATGTGTTTTGCATCTGCATTGCAATCTCTGAAATGAAACAAACGATTATATTTTATCATTTAAACTATCAATAAATACAAAATAATTTTTTAAAATTAAAATAAACAATCCAATTTGAATTAAAATTATATTTTCACAATAATTTGCTTTATTTTTATAAAAATTTCTCCATTTTTTAAAAATATGTGAAACTGATTTATTTTGATTTATTTGAATTATTTGTTAAACTTGATTTATTTTATGTGAACCTAGCCCTTTATTTGCACAGCACTCAATTTACATGGTTTTTTAATGAAAACAAAAAAATTGATTGTTTTGCATTATGCCATTTATAAATTAAATTAAAAGAGATATTGTCACATTTTATGGGTTTACGATTTCATAGAGATTAATAAAGAATGAATACAGCTATATTTTGTTTACGAGTTCATAGAGATTAATAAAGAGTGAATACAGTTATATTTCGTATAGTAGTATTCTATTTATATTAATAAAGAGTGAATACAGCTATATTTCGTATAGTCCAATTTATTACAATAGAGAGTGAATACAGCTATATTTCATATAGTCCAATTTATTTACACATAAAACAAAAAATCTAGTTTCAAACTAAATTCAATACAAAATCCGATAATTATCTCATACAACACTAATCATATAGTCCAATTTATTCACACAAAACAAAATAATCTTGTTTCATATAAGCTACATTTCGTATAGTCCAATTTATTCACACAATGCAAAACAATCTTGCTTCACTATAACTAAATCGATAGTCCAATTTATTCACACAAAACAAAATAATGTTGTTTCACTATAACTAAATTCACAATCCGATAATTATCTCATACAACACTAATCTATGTCTTAATTCAGAAATCCGATAATTATCTCATACAACACTAATTTATGTCTTTAATTCAGAAGAACTTTCGATAATTATCTCATACAATACTAATCTATGTCTTTAATTCAGAATAACTGACAGTTCTTCAACAAAATAATCTTGTTTCACTATAAATTCAATACAAAATCCGATAATCATCTCAACACTAATTTATGTCTTTAATTCAAAATAACTCACAGTTCTTCTTACTTGTTAGTCCACTTTCACTTTCACAATTTATCGCTCACTATTAACTTTTATTGTCCAAGTCTCACAGTTCAAATAAACTCAACTCAGGCTTGCAACTCGTAACTCAGGCTTGCAGCTCGCTTATTTGTATGGAATATTGTTAATTTTTTTTGTATCATATTCGGTATTAAATGTTTGTTTTCATTTTCAAAAATAAAATTGAAAAAGTATAAGCATTAAATTGTCTCTAAAAATTAATGGACCAAAAAAAGTATAACCATTAAATTGTGTCTAAAAATTAATGAACCAATCCCTTTCCTTTAATCCTTATCTCATTTTACACGGTTATAAAGAACATATCTGCTTTTCATTATCTTCTTTAGATCGATTTACATGGTTTACAGTTTAATTAACATATCCTTCTATTTTGAATGAATTCTGCATCTCGTTTTACACGGTTTTGGTTTGCACAATTTTTCCAGGAATGTATCTACCGTATAAATCGAGGGCTGAGTGTATTCTTCAATTCTTTTTCAATTTATTAATAAAAAAATAATAAATTATTAAATGCTCTTTCTTAAGCTGTAATTAACATAACTGTTAATAACTTATATATTTTATTCAAAGAGACCAGCTTTTTATTCTAATAAAAAAATTACTGGATAATTCCCTATTTATTACAAATTACAATATTTATAATTTACAATGTTTTATCATAACATCTGGCACAATTATTTCCATTATTTATGCAAGATAATGATGATTTATCCAGATAGATTTATCCAGCAATATATGTGTGAATACACATATAGGTCAAGAATATTAGCTAACAAGAAACATACAGCAATCCATGATATAAGCATGAATTATCAAAAAACAAATAATATCAATAGCAAACATTCCATTTCAGGTACTCTGAGGTGGCACAATGAAGCAATAATTGAAGTCAAAGTATCAGCGATGAAGATTCCCATCAAAACAATAAAAGGAAAAGCCAAGATAAACATAAACAGCACTAATCGCAGTTGAGTAATTACTGAGTATAAGCAGTTTTCCAGTTTTAACATGTAAAAGGAAAAGCAACTACAATCAAGAGAAAACAGTCATAACAGCTAAACCTAGAAGATAATGTTGGGATTGTGATTGGGTTTGTTGCTTTAACGTGTCAGATAGCCAAATTACAAATTTAGCTGATTTTATTCTTATTAATGACATGTGAGTAAGAGTGGCTCAGAGTCCAAAAGGTGTTGGAAGATCAGAGAATAACCACACTTATATAATTAAATAATAAAATATATATATTTAACAAAAAAAGTACATAAATTTAGCTAAAAACATTTAACAATAAGCACTTTAAATGATGAAACAAATACAATAATTAGCAAGGAATCCGACAAACAATTCATTATAATTAAAAAAAATCAACGAATACAGATAATTGTAAAAAAAAAATTCAAAACTATTATTGCACCTATCTTAATTTGTTAACAAATTTTAAGTCCCGAAACAAATACAATAATTAGCAAGGAATCCGACAAACAATTCATTATAATTAAAAAAAAATTAACAAATACAGATAATTGTAAAAAAAAATTCAAAACTATTATTGCACCTTCTTAATTTGTTAACAAATTTTAAGTCGAAATAACTTGTGTGTACAACTCAATATACCCAGAGAGAGAGAATATTTCTTCTGATTCTTCTAAGTTCTTCCTTATTTTTACAATCTTGTTCTTAAAAATTAGTAGGAAAAAATTACTTGTACTACACATATACAGTACGGTAAACATGACGATAGACTAGACACTACACTCAACAGATTCTTGACTAACACATGACTGACACACAAAAGACAACTCACTAACATCCTGAAGTTCTTCCTTTTACTTTTTTAAAGCTTAGAAAGTCCATCAATCTGACTACATTCCTGGAGAGCTTCAAATCGAACCCAGTTATCTGATTTGAAGAATTTGACTCCTCTCCTCCCTCAGGAATGCTGATGAACGACTGTCAAAGTTATTTTGTTAACTTCTTTCTCATGAATTTCAGATTTATTATTGTGACCTGTAAGGCAATAAGGTTTTTTTTCTCTTCCTCTCCCTCTCTGAATTGTTTATGAGTTTACATTAGACCTATATGATGGTGCTGATCTCCTATTTTGATACATTTAAAGTTTTGACCTTCTTTTAATAAATTCCTGTAGTACGGTAAACATGACGATAGACTAGACACTACACTCAACAGATTCTTGACTAACACACGAAAGACAATTCACTAACATATCCTGAAGTTCTTCCTTTTACTTTTTTAAAGCTTAGAAAGTCCACCAATCTGACTACATTCCTGGAGAGCTTCAAATCGAACCCAGTTATCCGATTTGAAGAATCTGACTCCTCTCCTCCCTCAGGAATGCTGATGAACGACTGTCAAAGTTATTTTGTTAACTTCTTTCTCATGAATTTCAGATTTATTATTGTGACCTGTAAGGCAATAAGGTTTTTTTTCTCTTCCTCTCCCTCTCTGAATTATTTATGAGTTTACATTAGACCTATATGATAGTGCTGATCTCCTATTTCGATACATCTAAAGTTTTGACCTTCTTTTAATAAATTCCTTTTTGTTTCTAAAAATTATCTGATTTCATTAACTTATTTCCTGCATTATTTTTATTATTACTGCTATTATTATTTCTTAATTTAAATGATCTTTTCCTCCCATTTTTTGCACAACAATCACTCATTCTAAAATTGAAAATGAAACTGGACATCGTTACCTAATATTACATCACAATTATTTGTGTCAAAAATTATCGTAATATATCGTAAATAACATAAAGTATATTTAAGTATAATTAGTATTAAAAAAATTATGTATTAATTATAATAATAAAAAGTAAAATAATATACTAAAAATTATCTGATTTCATTAACTTATTTCCTGCATTATTTTTATTATTACTGCTATTGTTATTTCTTAATTTAAATGATCTTTTCCTCCCATTTTTTACACAACAATCACTCATTCTAAAATTGAAAATGAAACTGGACATTGTTATCTAATATTACATCACAATTATTTGTGTCAAAAATTATCATAATATATCGTAAATAATAACATAAAGTATATTTAAGTATAAAAAAAATATAAAAAAATTATGTATTTAATTATAATAATAAAAAGTAAAATAATACACGTGCAGTGGGTGTGGCCTCACAATAATTCTAAAGAAGTAATTGTTATCACAAAACACAAAGATATAACTAGCTAAATATGCAAAGCATATACCAATAAGAAGGGGAAAAATGTTTTAATATCAAATAATATCAATAACAAATTATAATCACAATTCAAATATATCATAAAATCAATCATGCTATCAGATCAAAAAAAGACACAGAGATAGATTAAGATACACTGTGACACGATTTATTATTCATTGACACAACACGTTAAGGTTAGCCATGAAAACATGAGACAGTCAATGTAGAATCCTATCATTTTTTTTATTATATACCAGGGGTGGCCAAGCTTCATGTGACTAAGAGCCATATAGGAGACTCACAAATACTTGAGAGCCTCAGTCAGTTTCTTGGATCAATGAGAGTGCATTAGTTTTTCAGGTAATCAACAATGGTTTTAAAATTATTTATTATATGTTCACAAATACTTGAGAGCCTCAGTCAGTTTCTTGGATCAATGAGAGTGCATTAGTTTTTCCAGGTAATCAAAAAGAGTCTTTATTTAAAAAAGAATGAAAATAAATACATGAATGAAAGTATTGTCCATCACTGGCCAATACTTTTTCCCATCTTTCAGGTAACTGATGAATGTCGTTGCGAAAAAATTTGTCATCTTTCGAGGCTATCCATTCGTCAACCCATTTTCGGACTTTGGCGTCATTCGAGAAGTGCTGGTCGGCCAAGCCATGTGCCATCAATCGGAAGAGGTGGTAATCCGATGGAGCGATATCTGCGCTATACGGCGGGTGGGGTAAAACATCCCAACCAAGCGCCTGCAGTATGTCCTTGAGCGACTTTGTCACAATGCTGCTGTGTGTTGTCGTGCTGGAAAGCCACCTTATCATGTTGTTTGGAGTATTCTGGCGTGTTTTTCCTTGCTCGCTCGGCTTAAACGCAACAATTATTGTCTGTACAATTGTAAAATTGTTGTCCGTACAAGGTTTAACTTGGGTCTTGGTCGATCAAAGCCTCCAACTCATTGTCTTTGAACAATTTCGGCCTACCACTGTGTTCATGGTCTTCAACTTTGGTTTCACCGTTTTAAAGACGGTGATTTCGTATTTGCTCCATATTAACTATTAACTTTCATGCTGTGGAGCCACATTGAAGGTACCAAAAAACTGCATGTGGCTTGTGAGCCATAATTTGGCCACCATTGTTATATACTATCCTAGAAATAAAAAAAAATCTTTTATTACTCCATTTAGCTATATTTGCATTAGGAAATATAAATTAAGTTGTAGAAACTGACAGTTTGAACTGTATAGAATTGATTAAAATTTTAATTAGGTAAATCAACTTTATCTTATTATCAAGTAAAATAAATTAAACCATGCAAATCAAGAATCAAATATATTTACATGTAAATAATAGAATGTATATTGAATAAAAATTAAATGAGATTACTGAGAGAGAATGAGATTACTTAAAAATTAAATGAGATTATTAAATGAGATTACATTATAATAAAATATTTTATAATGTAAGGCAACAATTAAAATATAATTACCTGAATTTTCTATATCCAGCTCATCCTTTTGACAAGTAATATTTTTAATATCTAATAAACTATGTCCGCTTAAGATAGGTAGAATAAAATAAGTGGCTAACAAATCATTAAATGAACCATCATTTTTTTGTTCAGAGAGAAAATAATCAATACTATTCCTGAAAGACCAATCTTCACTATCCTTAGAGGCAATTAAAGCCTGAAAAAATTTATAAAAGAATATATCAAAAGTTTTGGAATAATTTAAATGTCAATAATAAAAAATTGCTCTTCAAATATCATAGCTATAATTTATTTAAACTTAAATAAAGCTGCATTATTACAGTATCAACATTATATTTTACAATTTAAAAAAAATCTTCGAAATCTGAAAATTCATTTATTGATTCATTCTTAGCATAAAATTCTTATAGTTAGTTCAAATTTGTTATATTTTCTTAGAAATAAGTTTAATAATAATATAATAATTTGAGAAAATCACAGATAAACAAATTATTTAATATCAGCAGAATATGTAAAGCAAAAGCAATAATTAAATCTATTAATAATAGTCTTTGCTTTAAATATGCAAATTATTAAACAAAAAAAAGAATTCATGCAAATGAGTTTTATGAAAGTAAACATTCATATGAACTTGGAAAACAACTTTATGGATTGTTAATAAGAAAGAAATCTATATTGTAAGCAAGTTAGATTTTAATATAATTCAATCATATAATTCTGTCCTAAAAATAACATTACAGTGGACTCTCGATTTTACGAACTCATACGGACCACCAAAAAGTTTGTAAAAGGGAATGGTATTGATTAACATTAGGGACTTTTTGAGAAGAAAGAAATCTATATTGTAAGCAAGTTAGATTTTAATATAATTCAATCATATAATTCTATCCTAAAAATAACATTACAGTGGACTCTCGATTTTACGAACTCATATGGACCACCAAAAAGTTTGTAAAAGGGTATGGCATTGATTAACATTAGGACTTTTTGGAGCCAACTAAATAGTTCGTAAAAATTTGCAGTTCATAAATTGGAGATTCATAAAATCATGAGTTCACTGTATAAGAATTCATTCCTATCATTTATATTTTTAACTGATTTCAATTGCTATTTGTACTTTATTAATATAGTGGCATATTCTGTCAAAATCCATAATTTAAATCTGAATATTTGATTTGGCAAGCATATTTTTTTAATTTATTCAGAATTTCAATTTAAAAGTTTTAGTTTTAAATTATGAATAATTTTATTATTTCAGTTATTGTATATCTCATACCTGTACAATTAATGCTGAAGTATATACATTTCCAAAACTCCCGTTATGGGTTTGCAAGTTTTTAAATGAGTTCAGTTGTTTTTGGATATATGGATCAAGAAAGCGATAATATTTATGACTGTTCTTGACGCATATTAATGCCATTACAATAACTGCTCTTGCATCTAATAAAGAAAATAAATAATTAAATATTTTGTAATCAAATACAGCATACATTTTATGTATTTTTTGATAACTTTCAATCTAATTGAAATATTTTAAATTTATCTATCACATTTGAAGTAACTTCACATTTCATAAATTTTAAAGCTACTTATAGTTTTTATACATTATGTATAAAAACTATATAAAATAATATTAAGATGATATATTTTATTCATGTTAAAACTTGAAAGATTAATTTCATTTAATACTAGTTTTTTAAAATTTACTGTAGAATCATTTTTATCACATTTATAATGAATATTTTAAACTGGTATTAACAATAAATCAGCCTTATTCGAAGTGGAAAAAATTATAATTTATTATGGAAGTACTTTCGACTTCATTAAGTCATCATCAGCCATATATAAAATTCTATAATTAGAATACATTGTTTTTGGAATACAATGATTCTGAACATTGTATTCCAAAAATGATGTATTTTAATTATAAAATTTTATGTATGGCTGATGATGACTTAATTAAGTCGAAAGTATTTCTGTAATAAATTATAATTTTTTCCACTTCGAATAAGGCTGATTTATTGTTATACCATTAATACAAGTGGAAGTTTATTTATACATTATTTTAAACATATTTTAACATTATAATGTTATAACTTATCACATTAAATTTGAATTTTTGTCTATGAGAGAAATATTCCTTTTTCATTTGTTTAATTTAAAACATTAACAGTCTATTTTTAATCTTAACAAATATAGATTAAATCTTACTGCTCTACATGGCTCACTTATAATATAATTATCCAAAAATAGCACAAATGAGCAGGCCTAATAACAAAAACTTTATTAATGAGAAAGGTTTTTACGTTTTTGTAAAAAAATATATCTATATTAGTTTAGAATTATTTATATTTAGTTTGTTTTTTATGTTTAATAATTTTGATTTTTGAATATAATAACAAACATTTTGTTCAGAGTTCTATGTTCTAGAATAAAACTGTTTGTAATTTGAGCTGATGAGGGCTAATAAGAGCTGAAAACGTTTCTCATTAATACAGTTTTTAAGTTATTAGGCCTGCTCATTTGTGCTATTTTTGGATATTTATATTATAAATCTTAACAAAATTTATGAAAAACAAAAATACTGAAATGCATTCAGTTATTAATTAAAAATTAACAGTTAAGTCTGTATCAATGTGTGGCTTACACCAGAAAACAATAATATATTTTTTAAGTATTTATTTATTATTATAAATTATTGAGAATAAATTTATTTTAATTTTATGGAAAACTGAAGATTGTCAAATATTGATTGAAAACGTTCCTTATGATATTAATACACATTTTCGCTTTTATAAAACTTAGTATTATTTTTATTAAAGAATTACATAAGATGATGATGATAATTTGTTTTAATGAATTTTGTTTAGAAGTCCCATAAGACTAAACAGTGATTAAATCTAATACAAGGAATAATTTTATTAATAATATAAAATAGTTAATTAGGTAAATTTTAAAATTAGAAATAAAAAATTCTTAATGCCATTTAGCTCAATCATGTTAAAAATATTTATCATAAAAATGGATTATATAACAAATGTTAAATTAATATTATACCTGATAAATCTGTCACATATCAAAATAAAGAATTTAATGTATAATTGTATAGTTATCATGTTTTAAAATTTATAATGCAAAATTATCTTCTGATAAATTTTTTCTTTATAATAATTTAAAAATTTTTTAAAATTCGGAATAAAATTATTATGGATCAATATACTCTATACTGTTTTTTATCCAAAATATAAATTAACATATATTATACAATGTCGTGGAAATGATTTAGATCTAGTAAACACACATTGAATTTTTTAGCAAAGTAAAAAGAAAATTTATTTCAACAAAAATATATATATTAATTTTAAAACTGGAATTATTTTATTATTATTCAGTAGAAAAAAATAAACAATCTCTATTTGACTATGTTTTAATAGAATTCAAATGAAATCAAATATAAATTATATTTTCCTTATATTTCTAATAAATAAAAGTTTCAGTGAAAGGCTTCGATGCTGCCAGATATGTCTGACATTCTTAATTTTAATCGATATATTTAATAATGATAATACAAATAAAGCTATGATTACAGCATTTTCAACAATGATACTATCATTTAGTATTTAAAAACAACTGATGATGACAGAATAATATACATATACGGCAAACAAAAAAAATGGCATTGGTTTAAAAATTTGCAAAACTAAGTCTTTTTTTAAATCTAACTTTTATGGTAAGAAAAATATATTGTGTTACTATGGGACTGGATGCCATTATCCTATGATATCTATTTATAGCTGATCTTATTTAAAAATATATATTTTGAAATAAAAAAACACATATTTCAAATATTGCACTGATGATAAGATTGTGACAAGTTGCCATTTTATTATTGATATTTATAAAACAATTTATTTTTACTCAAAATAAATTAAACAATAATTCCTAAAATATTGTTTAAATTTTAAAGTTATGTTAAATGAAATATTTATTGAAAAATCATATAATATTTTTATTTTCATTTTCTTTTGATATATTTATGATAGTTTAAATGTATTTCATGATTAAATATTGAACATAATTAAATATTATTAAACAAATTGATATTTTTTTTTTTAATATTTAAGTTTAAAATAACATATGAAACTTACTTTTACATTTAAAATAGTAAAGCAATTTTAATTATAAAAATAATCAATTTTAATATAAATCTAATTGAATAGATAATAAATTTTGTAAAATTTAACAAAATAATATTCAATTTGTATACAGTTAAAGTCATTTGGCATATTTTCCAGGGATTTTGCTGATAATTAATTGTTAAATTGAAAAATTAAAACATGAAAATTTGTCATTTCATTGTTCACATGCATATAATTGATTTGTACAGCTTAATAAAATAATAAACTATAGCATACAATTATAATGAGAAACTTCATCCTGCACAAAGCAGTTATTATAAGCACATAAAATACAGTTGAGTCCCTGTAGTCCAGCCCTTCGACAGTCCGACACTCTCGTTGTGCTGCCCACGTGAAATTTTCATGTCACAACTTGTCCATATGCAAGAGAGAGAAAATGACATAAAACAAATTGTCAGTCGCTATTCATTCATTGCGCAAGCATTATAATTGGACTATTTTTTAAGTTCAGTACACTGTTTATTGTAAAATAGTGTTTTTACTGTATCAGTGTTTGTTATTTATCTTTACATAATGTCACAAATCGGAAAAAGTGAAATATGAAAACACAAGACATTGACTGCAGTTGAAAAGGCAGAAATAATTAAGAAACTTGACTTAGTGATTTGGCTTTATTTCATTGTTTTGGATGAGCCACTATTTATAATATTAAAAAAATCAGGATAAAATTAAGGGTTTTGTGAAAGATTTGAACAGCAAGAGCAGTGACAGGAAAGTCTTACACAAATAAATTCGCTCAGTTTATTAATTCCATTTTTCATTGAACATCCAATAATCCGACAAATCTTTGAAATCTGACAAGCCCTGGAACCATATGTGTCGGATTATGGAGACTCTACTGTAGATAATTATATAAACTTTTCTTATCTTGTCTTAAATATCAAATGATTTTTATTTAGTAATCACAGTTAAAAAAAGAAAAAGCATTTACTTTATAAAATGAATTAATTTAATTACATTAATAATATTAATAAACAACTATATACAAAAAATGTAAATAATTTCACCATTAATATATTTATCAAGTAATATGATTAAATAATATAATACCTACCATTATCACAGTTTGAATTTTGATTTTTTAATAATTTTAAATAATATTGGAGATCTTCTTTTTGTACACGATAACCAGCAATACAGATAGAAAGAGATACAAGACCTCTTTCATAGGAAGATAATTTTTTTTTCTGCTTCATTCTAGTTATAAGATCATGATAATCATGAATATTCTGGCATGTTGCCATTAAAGCATTTGCATACAATGCTAATTGTCCAGAAGAAATTTCATTGCACCTACATAATAAATATATATCATTCATTAAAATGTAACATTAACATATATATTATAAATAAAAAATGATTAAAATATGTTACAGTTAAATCAATAATAATTAAATGCTTTTTAACAGTTCAAAAAAGTTTTTTTTTCTTTTCAAAATAAAACATTTAAGGAAAACGAGTTCAATTTCAAAATTATTTAATTAGATTTAATAAAGAGATATTATTTAATGAATTAATAATTGAAATATTAATATATAATGTATAAGCTTAATACAATAACAATAAAATACCTACAATTTGGGACTTTAATAATTTAAATATTAGTATATAGTATATAAAATAATTAGACAATAGCACATGTTTAAGTGAAAGAATGATATTTAATACTTGCTAAAGATCTTTTGGCTTAAAAAAGTCATCTTCAATAACTTTTAGTTTACAAAATAAGTATTTTTGTAAGCTAAAAGTTACTGAAGAGGGTTTTTTATGCCAAAGATTTTTAGCAAGTATTAAATATCATTCTTTTGTAGTTGTCATGTACATGTGTTGTTGTCTAATTATTTAATTATTCTGATAAGAAGCGAAAAGTATATAAGAAATACATATGTAGTGTATAGGTTTAACAAGATGATAATTTATCTGCAGTATATTATTTTCATGTACATAATTTGTATGATATTATTATTATACATAAAATGTAACATAATTAATTTACATAGTTTGATATTAAAAATGATTTTATTTATTTATTTGTTTTTTTATAAATGTTACAGAACATTGCATGTAATAAATTCAAAACAAATTTGTTAGAACTAGAATAAAAAAGTTCTGTTCTTAATTTGGAATTTTGATATGTATACTGAAGCTGACTATTGGTTAAAATCAAAAATAAAAAAGTTCTGTTCTTAATTTGGAATTTTGATATGTATACTGAAGCTGACTATTGATTAAAATCAAAAATATTCTATTAATATAAAAGTAAACAATAAGCCAAATAGTAAGTTAAAACATTTCTGAATAAATGATTTATCTTACTTATTTGGCTTATTGTTTACTTTTATTTAATATCTAAAGTAAGAAGTATTTCAGTACAAAAATATTCTTTTTTGTGAATAAGAGTTGTTTACTGGAGTTTGGGTATTTTTCATAAATTAAGGATTGAAACATGTATAGATTTATACAAATTACATTTGCTGCCCTTATTTAGATGATTTCAATATACCTTAGTTTCAATGATAGGAAATTAATGAAACTGAAGAACTCATTGCCTCTGAAGAATTAACATATATTGATCTTTCAGAGATAGGATTAGTTAAAGATACTCATGTTCAATGTTGGCAGTCAGACATGTGGAAAAGCAATAACTTTCTGTATATTTTTCATTTTTACAGAAAGTCTAGATTTTAAGTCATAAAAATACAGTTTTAAGAAATTAAATTTGGTCAATCCTTTTAATTAGACTGCTGTATTTCTTTGGATCTAAATTATATAGGTGTTTTAGAAAATCAATGTTGAGACACTACCATTACTATGCAATATTATAATTTCTTGGTATTACAAGTATTTTTCAGTTTATATATATTAGACTTTTATATATTTGACTTTATATAAAATAGCTTCCATAATTTTTTTTTTGTTTTATTACAATAATAGAATAAACATCTATTGTATTTGTAAGTTACAAGTGTGATCATGTTGGATTATAATATTTAAAAGTCAAAATTATTTGATTTAGTTATGTTGTATATATTGCTTATTGATTTTAAGTATCACATTTCTATTACAATGCTGCATGGACCAATATTATCTTTCAGTCAGAGAATAATATAGTAACAATATGGAAAAAACTACTTTGCTTAATACCAAAGATAAGTCAAAACAGCTCTAACAGCAAGTAAAAACGAGTTTATTATGTACCATAATAAACTCGTTTTTACTTGCTGTTAGAGCTGTTTTGACTTATCTTTGAATAATATAGTACTATGATGTTATAAAAATGAATAACTATACTCCAGCTAGCCCTGGGTAATTTTAGTTCTGTGTAATTTTGATTTATTTAGTGTAACACTGAATAAAGGCTGTGACACACTGAATATAATGCAAAGCGAAGCATAAGAAAGCAACTTTGCATGATTATGTGCGAACAGTGTGTCTTGGACTAGCTTTTCCTGTGCGGCTGCTCGAGTTAACATGCATAGCTGCCTGAAAGGAGATGAAAAAGTTGAACTTTGACCAATCAGCACGCATGAACAATATGGTGTGGCAAGAAGTAAAGGAAGCAATCAACCTATAGAAATGAATGTTTTATATACTTGGAAAATAGCAAAAATTCAACCATATGGTTGGGATTCAGATACAGAATTTGTTTTAGAAGTACAAAAAAGATTATATCTATATCACATGAGATTAAAAGAATACCAAAAATAAAGGATTACTTCTTTCTAATAACAAATCAACTACACTCCGCAAACAACTTCTATCAGCAAATCCATGAAACATGAGAAGTAACTCGACTGCAATGTAGACAGGCTGTGGCACAATGCAACGTGAAACGAAGGATGCAAATTTTCCTGTCATCTTTGCTTCGCTCCACTTCAGTGTCGTGTTCAGTGTGTCACAGCCTTTATTTTCAAACTTATACAAAATTTTGTTTATATAAAAAACTTTGGTTTAATTATTTACATAAATCAGAGAATATCTGTGTATAAAATGCCAAAAATCTCATTAAATAAAAAAAATATGTAATTATTAATATTAAAAATTCTAAACAATATAATTAATTTATATTAAATAAAAAATGACTATTTAGCTATATAAATTAAGATTGATTTAACTGTGCTACAATGAACAAATTTTTATATATAAGAACCATTCTTACCAAAATATTTTTCTGAATTATAGAATAGAATTATAAAAATAAAAGAGTATATTTTTGTTAACCTTTGGAATGTAACATCCCTTTTTTCTTTTGATTCTTAGTCTCATATAACACAGTTTTGCAATACATGAGATTTTATAAAAACCTAACTACCATGTTATATGAGGAATATCTGTAAATTATTAAAATTTTACAAAAATATTATTGAGGAAATTATTTCAATTATATAATTATACAGATCATTTCAGAATTATATGTAGACCACAAATGAAAAGAAAAGTAAGATATAAGAAATCAGTTGGCATGATGATAAAGTACAAAATTAGCTACTATAAAAAAAATATTGCAATATGTGTATTAATGCCAAATTGAGTCTTACTGAATGATTACAAAATTAAAAATCTAGAAATCTATATTTCAAAATTTTTTTTTCTTATTTTATCTCAGAATTAGAACGGCATTCAGCAATTGTTTAGAATTAGAATAGCATTGAACATCTATATTATAGATTAGCACTGATGTAAAGTTTAATGGATTGAAGTAAGATATTTCTTGTTTCGTATATTGGAAACTTAAAATATCTTATTATATCTCTTACAGCCGTATTCACAATGGCGAATTAATTCTCAGACCAAGATCATTTCTATTTTTTGTATTTGCCACAACAAATTTCATGAATTAATCTTCAACTGCCAGGGATTATTTAACTCACTTCTATCGGGGAGGGGTTAAATAACCTCTTTCAGTTGGAGATTAATTCACGGAATTTGTTATGGCGAGTACGAAAAATAGAAGTGATCTTGGTCTGAGAATTAATTCGCCATTGTGAATACAGCCGTTAGTTCACCTATAAACTTAAATATATGATTTTTTTCAATTAATCTTTTATTTTATTCATAGATGCTGTTTCTATTACATTTTCATAAATAAAATTTTTGCTTTCTTTTTAATTATATTTATGCCTTCAAATTTGATAATGGGCCCAATTTTTGAGGTTCTTCAGAACTTGAATCATTATGCAAAAAGTGCACTTATATTTTATGCTTATAACAGGACAGAATTTCTTATCATTACATTAAACATAGCATTCTGAAAATGTTGCATTTTCTTAACAATCTTTCTGGATAATCAGAATTGCATTTTTCTTATTGAAAATGATTATGAAAATAATATGATATAAACTAGTGCTTCTTAAACTTTTTCATTCATGACCCATTTTTCATCAGGAGATTTTTTGTGATCCCAGATATTAAATATGAAATAAAACATACAAATAATATATAAATCATTTATATATTTATTAAGATGAACACAATTAACCAACTACACTGAAAATACATATGTTGTCATATGTTAAATATTGTGGGCTTATGAAATTACGTATAAACTGAAATTCAAGTGTTTAAATTTAATTTTAACAACCCCAGCATTTCATTTCGCAGCCCCATTTTGGAATGTGACCCATAGTTTAAGAAGCGCTGATATAAACAAAAGTAACTGGGACATATATTCAAGTTACTGAATATAAGAAAAAATTTAAATCCTTTATCAATATCATAATGAATATTAACTTACTTTACATATGAAGTGATTTCATAAATCAACTTTTTAACGCCTTTTTGATACCTTAAATTATTATTCTGTGTATAATTGAAATTTGATAAACTTAAACTTAGAGATGTGAGAATCCTGTGAGTTTCAGGATGATGCAGACCCCATCCTCCTTCTCTATCTTGCATGGAAAAAAGCCAATTAATAGCATTTTCCTGACTTTTGTTGATTTCTGAATCTAAGTTTACTTCATCTTCTGTTAAAATATATATTCATTTTATATAAAAAGGTATTTATTACATATAATTAATTAAAAATATTCTAAAATCATCAATAATTTTAATTTATAATTATAAAGAGGATTATGTAATTGTTACTTTTAATGATAAGTACATTAAGAAATTGATTATACTAGCCTATGTACCTGTTAGAATAAATAAAATTTAATATTTTTTGGATCCTAATCCATCTTCAGTTACAAAAATTTTAAAAAAATATAGCAATAGTCTTATTGTTCAATTTACTGCTTAGACTTATCAAAATTATAACTAAAAAAATAGCACTCTTTGCAGTTGAGATTAATTTTAATTTTATTATGAAGTAGCTAACATTTTCAGTAATCTATTTCATTTATCATATTGTTTATTTTGCACCAGAATTTATCATTTCATTCACTTATACCATCTACAAGACCAATATATGAGGGGGACCCAAAAATAACCGGAATCATACTCCTGTGCATCATGTACTTGTAGTACAAGGTTGCGCCACTAGGGTACTATGGTACCTCTCCTGAGTCAGTATGCCAAGTGGCATCAACCGACAACGAAGCATGTGGTTTCTCTGGCAGTTCTGTGTGTGTGTGTGTCTGTAGTGCACTCATGATACGAAGAAATGGCAGATTCTCACGAACAACATGCGGCTGTGAAGTTTTATTTTTTACTCGGCAAGAATGCAGCTGAAACTATTTTGATGATGCAAACAGCTTACTAAGAACATGCTCTCAATAAAACTCAAGTGTACGAATGGTTTCCTCGATTTAAAGGGGGGAATGGCCATTGAAGATCAGCTCCGTTCCGGTCGTCCTTCAAGTGCACGAACCGTGGACATCGCCAAAATCCGTGATCTCATCAGGGAAGATCGACGTAGAACAATTGACCAACTCGAACACTTATCCAGGTTTTCCTGGAGCTCCATTCAGCGCATTTTGCATGACAATTTGGGAATGTGATGAGTGGCTGCTAAGTTTGTGCCCAGACTTCTCACCAAAGAGCAAAGGGATTGTCATGTGGAAGCCTGTGGTGCAATGAAAGATGCAGCCACAGACAATCCAGTTTCTCAACAAAATCATCACAGGCAATGAGTCATGATGCTATGGGTAAGATCCCAAGAGTAAACAACAGTCAAGTCAATGGAAGTCACCAGTCCAAAAAAAGCTTGTCAGGTTATATCGTATGATTAAAATTGTATTTGAAAAAATAAAGTCCATGCTTTTTATCAGGAAATTCCGGTTATTTTTGGGTCTCCCTCATACAGCTATCAGAAGAACTTCTGAAGTTTCAGCTTCACCCTTACACAAATTCTATCATTCACAATTTGTATTCTAATATGCACTTTTTTGTTTTCTCATTCATCACCACCACTTCTTACTCACTTATTTTTTACCCAGATCATATTCTCAATTATTATTCTTTACACATTTAAATGCACACCCATTTTGACATGTTTCACTCACACAGAGCACATCCAGTGATGTACCCAAGTAGTGATTAGTAGGAGGGTGTTAATGAAAAATCTGCTAATTGGGTATTCAACTAAATAAAATTTGCTAATAAGTATTGATTTGGTATGAACAACTAAGTGTCCCAACTATGTCATCTATTATATGTCATTTGCACTGTGATATATTTCTCTCAATGTCACTTGGGAGAGGGGCTGCCAAACACATGCGGCTAGCCACATCCAAGCTTTGTTAAACATTTCTTTATAAAGATGTTAATGTAGAATGGAAGAATGCCAGAATTGTATTCCAAGTCTGACCCACAAATCCTGATTTCATTAAAGAAAAATGGCACACTTTAAGAAAATTTAAACAAGTCTGTAATTAATGAAAAAGAAAACAACTTAAAATAACATGAGAGCCTCAAAAAATTAATAGCAGAAACACTTAAAGAAGCTTGGAGATAACTAACTTCATATGGTGGGTTGCCCCTCTCCCAAGTGCATCAAGAAATATATTGCCACACAAATGAAATGTAACAGACAATATGGTTGACATCTAGCAATACGTGCTGTACAGTCATAGATGCCATATGCATCTTTATGTATAGTTTTTCTCTTTCAAAATAATTTGATTATTAATGTTATTGATTAATATTAATTTTTTTTGTATATTGTAGAGATATACATTATACAAGGTGGTTACAAATTATTGGACAATTTCAGGTGGCTATATTTTCATTAATACTGAACAAAAATACATGATATTAATGTCATTTAAAAGAATAAAATTTGAAGTGTTTTGAGGTTCTCATGTTATTTTAAGTTTTCATTTTTCATCTGATTTTAAGTTGTTTTTCATTTTTCCTGTAATGTGTACCTTGTCCTGTAACTTACTGTTGGAAAGTTGGTTAATGCCACAGCTCATGGAAGAGGAGGAAGAGGGGTTCATTTTTCAACAAGACAGGGCCCCTCGACATTGGCATATGAATGTCCAGGATTATCTAAATCGACATGCCAGAAAAATGGATTGGTTGTGCAACTGATGCAGACAACACATTCTGCATAGGGCCACCATGTTCACTGGACTTCCCAGTATGTGATTTCTTCCTGTTGAGGTTTTGTCAAGGACAATGTTTACATCCCTTCACTTCCAGCTATACTGCCAGAATTGAGAAGGCACATTACCAAAGCAATTGAAAACATCACACCAGACATTCTTGTGAGGGTTTGGCAAGAATAGGATTACCACCTGGACATCTGCCATATTACACGTAGGGCTCACATTGAGTGCATCTAAAGTCAGGATAAAACTTCAAACGTCATTCTTTCAAATGACACTAAGATCATGTATTTCTGTTTAGTATTAGCGAAAATATAGCCTTCTGAAATCGTCCAATAATTTGTAACCACTCTGTACAATCCATTCTCAGCTGATTTATTAAATTTTTCTGAATAATTAAAATTTACCAAGTTAATTTCTAAATAGAAGTGTGTAACATCCCCACTCACTCTAATTATGTCATTGCATCCAACCTATATTTGCACATTTCATTCACAAACTCAAGTATTAAGAATCAGGATGAAAAATTCATCATATTGGTGATCAGTTAACAACAGTATAGTCCGATGGAAAGCTGCCTTCTTGAAAATTCTAGATCATTTCATCAGATTCCTAGCTTTCTGATGATTATGGTAAAGTTCAATTACCAATGGCCCAGAAAGATCACTAAAGCATAAAATCCCTCTTGCCATGTAAATTTTGTATATGAAATCTAGGTATATAACAAATTAAAATGATTCTATGAAAATCTATGTATATAACAAATATAACAACAACAACATAACAAGATTAACAAAATTAAATTTTCAGATTGGCATAACCATTGAGATAAATTGTAATTATTTTTTTATAATTTAAAAATATTTATACAGTATTCTAGTTGAATTTTATCAAGATCATCTGATATTTATTATGTAGTAAAATCATTAAGACATCAGTTGAACATTTATTTGATCAATAATAATACTTGTTTCTATCATCTAACATTATTAAATAAGTCAAAACTTTCAACTGATCAGCTGGAATTATATTTTTATATTATAAAAGCATAACATATAGAAATTTTTATGATTTCAAAATTTATATAAGACCATATTAAGTTAACAAGAAATTTAAATACAACATAATTATAAATTTAAAATATTCATGTATAGCATTAGGTACATACCAAAATTAAATCCATACACTAAAGTACAGCTAAAAAACCAGGCAAAAAAATAATAATACATATTGAGTAAACAAATAATCTCAAGTGTACTTATTTTAAACCAGAATCAATTAAGAATTTATTTTTTAATTTGGTTATCCTGACATCAACTGTAGTTGTAGAGCAATTTTAAATTAAGTAACTTGATATGTCATTGGTCAGTTGAAAGTTTTAACCTAGAGCATTTGATCATGTTAAATGATAGAATCAAGAATTATCATCAACGCAAGTTCAGCTGATTTCTTAAATGATTTTACTACATAGTATCTCATGTTCGTGATAAATTTCAACCATTATTGAATATTTTTAAACTATTAAAAAAATAACAGTTTTATCTCAACAATTAATTACTGTATGCCAATTAGAAAATTAATTGATGGGTTGTTTATCATCACAAAATTTTATGCAATTGAAATAAATACATTTATTTTCCGTGGACATTTTTTTCTTAGCATTTTATGGAACAGAAACACTATTAAAATGATGTATACTTTAGACTTTTCTGATTGATTTATGGCTTATATCAACGTTTCTCAACCTCTAGGTCACGATTTTTGGCTGCGTTAAATTATTAATGGATCGCGAAATGATAACTCAGATAATGTCGATTATTTTTAAGGTTATAAATATTTGGGTTTACAAACAAATACGTTGGATCGTGAGGAAAATAGGTTGAGAAACGCTATTGTATATTTTCTTATATCGTTACTACAAATATATCGTACATTTTACTACAGATATACATTCTACATAATTAATGGGATGAAATTATTTCTTGGAATTTTTGTCAATAGATGACGCCACTTCCCAATCTACTAATCACTAATTGGTTGAAAGAACTGAATTTGTTACAAGTTGCCATGCCTGTGTGAAGATAAGTTGAAATCGTCGATGATTGAACAAATAGAGGACGGAATCAGGGCCGGATCCAGATCATCAAAATAAATATTCCAAGTGATGGGATCTAGAATCTAGAATTGAATCTGGGTATTTCGGGTGGAAATCAACACTCATGTTTAGCGTATTTATAAAAATATCGCATAATTAAATGTAGAAAAATTCTAACATATGTTTTTTTTTGCATATTTTACGCCCCCTTTCCAATCGGGGAGATTACTAAGGGGGCGAGGACAGTTCCAACCACGGGCTGCACCCGAAGGGGGCCGGATGGTGAAGGTCAGGGATCACCACCTTTCCAATCAGGGAGATTACTAAGGGGGCGGGGCCAGTTCCAACCACGGGCTGCACCCGGAGGGGGCCGGATGGTGAAGGTCAGGGATCACCGGGCGGGGCCCAGTACCCCGAAAAAAATCCGGGACCAGACCTGGGTCCTCCTGTGTGGTACGCCAACGCCTTACCACTGGGCCATCCGACCACCTCTAACGTATGTTAAAATTGATCTAATGAATATAATCCAAAGATAAAAATCGGGGAATAAAATTAATCCAGGACATAATCTTGTGTTCGTGACTATCCCCGAAATTCCAAGAGGAATAATCACCTTAATTTATTTCCGTCTTATTTGTTTTTAGATGAAAATTTCTTCCAATTAATTATGGGAAATAAAATTTTTTGATACGTAAATACTATCATTTTATTTTTGTTATAATTTTTATATCTTATAGACCGAACAATGGGAAACAAATAAAATAAAATTAATCTTTCTTTTTATATAAAAAATCTGTCGTTTTGTTTGAACATCTTCACATACAGTATACAGTAAGATCCCGATTAACGCTGTTTCAATATAACGCGGTTTTTTCGAATTCTATACTTTTTATTGATTCACTTTGGCGCGGTTTTTCAAAACCGTTATACTCACATAAATCCGAAATCGCACTAACACTACACCACTGGATAGAATTATCTAAATTTATATGAAACACTGATTCAGAACCAGATTTACAGATATTGTGACCATTAAGCTATAACATAGATATATTTAATATTGTTTTAGTGAAACATGAGGTATTTATTGTAGGACCCTAAGCTTATATGTAAATCCGACCTTACAATGATTATTGCATAAACTATCATCACAATATATTTAATGCATTATTGTATTCAATAAAATCAGAACTAGCATAAGCATAATCAAGGGAAGAGGTCAGTGTCGACAGCTGGATGGCCTATTGGTAACGCGTTGGCGTGCCATGCTGGAGGACGCGAACCCGCGTCCTGATCTGGCCCGGATTTTTTTCGGAGTACTGATCCCCGTCCTTCATTATCCACCCCCTCCACGGGTATGGGTGCAGCCTGTGGTTGGAACTGGCCCTGCCCCCTTAGTAATCTCCCTGATTGAAAAGGGGGCGTAAAATATGTAAACAATAAAAAAAGAGGTTACTGTCAACAATGTACAAATAATAAATCATTTAAATAAAGCTAAATTATATCATATAATATGCAAAATGATTATAGAGTACAATTTCAAATCATAAAAATAAAAAAGAAATAATAAAATGTATCGAATTAAAAATTTGTTAAAATAAATACCTAAAAGTTCCATACAACTACTTTCATTCACTTCGCTCGATGACATTGTTAAATCAATATCACCTATTTTTAAAGAAATAATATTTATTAAAAGTAAGAAATCCATAATGATGACTATAAATCTATAAATTAAAATAACGGAAATTATCGTTGTCTAATATACTGTATTGCTTTAAAAACTGGTGTAACAGTAAAGCTTTGGCTTACCACCACTCTGGAGGCTGGGTTCAAATCTGGATCGTATATCTCCAGTTTTTCAGAAGGGGTCTGGGCCCGGCCTGTTGAACTCCATCCTTCAACCATCCGGTTGACCCCTTCATGGGTGTTGACCAGCCTATGATGGGTTGCCACCAGATACAGAATATACCATGAGGATATAACGGCTTAATCTAACCTTAAAAACTGGCAATTAAGTTACTGCATAACTGTATAGATAATGTAATTATACTATTAAGATTATCAACGATAGGCTAATTTTGTTGATAATCTTAATCTTTTGATTGTTTAAAATCTTGGAAAATTTGATATCACTTCTGAGTGTATTTACACTCAGACGTGATACCAAAAGTACCATATAAAGTTGTTATTAAGTGATCCTTTCTTCTGAGTGTAAATATTAAATATACTCGGGAAAAGGGCTACTTAATAGCAACTTTATATGGACACCCGAGAATAAAAGAAATGCTATGTTTGATAACAATGTTTGATTTGAAAATAGTGAAGAAACGTATTCTGCACGAAGTGAGTTGTGGCACTCAATTATTGCATTGGCACGAATTATAAATTTAGTCTATTACACACGGTCTATAGACTTAAAATATGTTAAATTATTTTGATCAAAGTTCTGTGTCGTTAAGTTTCTGATTCAAAATTGTATTTAGTCAATTATTTTATTGGTTTAGTGCATGAGCATAGTTAGTTAATTAATTTAGCCAGAAAATTGTCATATGTATTTCCCTATTCTAAATATTGTTTTACTTGACTGATTGATTAATTGTAGGAAAGGAGGAGCTTTAAACAGCCCTAGTACTGTGACCACTGATGATCTATTGTGCATCCCAACAAGATAATTCCATAAGAAGTCTCATCTTAATCACGAAAAACGGTATCTTTTTCAATAGGACTATAAAAGATCTTCCGGTGCAAGAAAATGTAATCCTAGAAGATCATACTTTAGCCCTGAAAGAGCCACACATTCACACAAAACGTGAAGAGGAGTTTCATCTCCTCTCTGACATCATCTACAATTGGGACTATCAACAATCCCAATTACGTAAAGATGTCTTCTAAGATGACAGTGCCATGAAATAATCCTAGCTTCATTTTAATGCAATGCAACTAACTTTTTAGTTCTCTGTAAGGAAAACCTAAAATAAGAGCCTTTGAGTCCAGGAATTATTTTACTTAGTCTAACCAACCTGAATATTTCATATACATTTTGGGATTGCAATTAGATTTGGAGTAATAAGTTTATTTCACATCAATTTACATAGTTTTTTTTTCTTAATTGTGATCGGTTCATTTATAGTCTTTGATATTATTACTTGATAGCTTTCAGAAATTGTTATCTCTTATCGCATTTTCTAAATTGTGCTTTTAAGACGTTATTTGTTGTAATCGTATCTATTTAAAAAATTACACAAGTTAGAAAAGATGTGATTTTAGAGTAACACAAAAAACAAATTATACAGATATTTAATGCATTATATCCAGGGCCTTGCGGTAGATTTTCTTAGTAAGAAGCTAATCTTCGAAATGCCGCCCCTTAAATGTTTGATTTCGTTGCTTATGCCGCCCCCTTACGGTGCCGCCTGATGCAGCCTCCTGTTTAATAGCACGGCACGGCCCTGATTATATCAACAAAAAATATTTTAATTTAGGATTATAAACACACTCGTTATTCAGGAAAACTGACAAACATAGTTGTTATCATTATTTTGCATTGTTGTAACATCATGCTATTTTGACTTACATCACTTTATCACACTATTATATACATAATCAATCTGATATATAAGAAGTTCAGTTTGCAGTAAATTATACAGCAATAAATATAAATTGAATTTTATTCTGTATATATGTTAGATAAATAAGTGAAGTTTTCGCATTTATAAGTCAAAAATATCTTGTTTTGTTTTATTATGTCTAATTTACACTTAAAATGCAGAATTAGTTTATATTGTGTGTAAAGTTGCAATGGATACAGATGATTTTTCGCATTTATAAGTCAAAAATATCTTGTTTTGTTTTATTATGTCTAATTTACACTTTAAATGCAGAATTAGTTTATATTTTGTGTAAAGTTGCAATGTTTGCACTTTAAATAAAGTTGCCTTTTACCCACCCCTCCTTTAGAGTTATAATCATTCTTGTCATTCTCGTTAACTTGATATAACTCTAAAGGAGGGGTGGGCAAAAGGCGGCCCGCCGCATAAACTAGAATACATAACAGTTTCAAGGCCACATTTGTAAAATTCTACTCGAAAAAAAAAATAAAATAATGGATACTCTATAGTGTAAAATAATGGATACTCTGTAGTGTAAAATTAATATATTTATTTTTATACAAGGTAATAATTGTTGATGAAAATATCAAGCTATTGATGATCAAAAAATCATTACAGTTTTTAAATGAAAATAGAAGTTTGCATCTTAGAATCGATTTACAGGCAGTCCCCAAGTAATATAGGTGGATTGTTCAATGATGTTCCATGTAAGTCAAAGCATAGGTTATGTCATAACATATATTACATAATACTAGTCTGTCACAACGATGTAACATTAAAAATAATTATATTAAAAAATAAGCATATGAGTCACAAAGTAAAGAAGCTGCTTACTGTCATGAAGGATCCAGATTCAATTCAGGGTTCCACATCTCTAGTTGTTCTGAAAGGGTTTAGGTTCAAGGTCTAGGGATCCAGCTGACTGTCTAAAAATAATCCTACATAAGTATAGATCTACAAATCTATCCTTGATTTATGTAGATCCGATCTACATAAGTCAGGGATTGCCTGTATATGACTTTCATTTGTGATAAATTTAATAGACAAGGCATTTACTGATAGAACTCAAACTAATATGGTACTTGCCCAATGTTAAAGCAAGATGAGTTTTTCAACAATAATATATTTGCTCATAATATACAAATATATTTTTGTTTTATTTTTAATATAAAATTAACAACAAATTATAAATTTATTAAATGACATATGAAACAAAATATTTTATTTTTTTTTTATGTACAGGTACTCCTCACTTAATGACTGGGTTTCGTTCTCACGACTTGGTCATAGAAACGAATTGGTCAGTAAGCGAAAAACTTGTTCCTATATTAAAATATTGGAAACAAATTAAAAATTTATATCTTAATTATGCACAAACGTACAGTATTTTCAGTATCTTAATTATGCACAAAGTACAGTATTTTTCTTCAGTTTTTTTTTTGGAACTACGAGTGTGGGGAAATTACAAACAAAAGTCATAAGCAATGTGCGTATGAGCAAAAACCAAATATTCCATTAAAAAAACAGTCTTAAGCACGGACGTAAGTTCGTGAGACCAAATATTCCATTAAAAAAAATAGTTTTAAACTCAGATGTAAGTTCGAGCAGTCGTTAAACAGGTAGGTCGTTAAGTGAGGAGCACCTGTAATTGAAAACTCTCGTGTATAATGTTAAAAGTTCTCTATCCATTATACATGAACTGTTCAAAAAAACAATTGATCCCTCCAAGGATCAACTGTTTTTTGAAAATGAAGATATCAGCAATAATCTGGATATTTGCTAAAATTTAGATGCTTCTTTATTTTCAAAAGTTTTCTTTCTTAAATCCTTCATCCCGAAGGTGATTTGCTCCCAGGGCATTCTTTATGCCTATCAAGCCTTTTTTCCTTAAATTTATTGCTGAGTTTTATCTAACAGGTGTATTCCTATATGAGAAATTCTCCTAATTTAAAGATTTCGAATGACATAATAGTACTTTTAATTTTTCAGAATAACAATTCTTCTCAGCAGTTTTTTTTTAAACTTACACAAAAATTAATTAAAACATATTGTTAAAAATATTTTGAAATTTACCAGTTTCGTTGTTGGAAATTGTTTCTGTCCATTCCCATAATACTGATTCTGCAAATGAAAATTATTAAGAGACCCATGATCAAAATTGAACTAAACTTTTAATTTTTAAGATTTGAATATATTATAAAGCTAAACTGCTTAAGTTTATTAAAATATTAACTTCTAAGGTAGCTCTTTAAAGCAGTAAATTCAATAAATACAGTTTATTTTACTTTGCAAATTACTTTTGGCTAATTGCCATTTTTAATGTTATACAAAAAAACACAGAACAATTTGAAATATTCTGTATGCTTTATTGTATAATACTAAAGATGGCAATTAGTTGAAAGTACTTTGCAAAGTAAAATAAAAAGTATTTCTTGAATTTACTTGCTATAAAGTGTTCAGTTATAAGTTAGTATTTGGTTTTTTGATTTCATTTTTTTTTAAATTTTAATGATTTTGAAATTGTCCAGCCTCTACATAATTGATAATTATATCATATAACATGATAATTGATCATAATTATTATTTATTTTATCTTTGAATATTAATTTGTTATTTTTCCATTAACTAAGTGTTGATAAAAAAACCATTAATTGATATTAGTCATATTAAATCACTTATAGGAAAAAAACTATTTGCTTTTATACAATAATGGAGTTCTTAACAGCACTAGTAGCAAGTAACAAAGAAATTTTAATTCCGTAAAACGTTTTCGGACCTGTCATCAGTCCCTCATCAGTACAAGTTTCTTTTTAGAATGTTCTATGCTTAAGAAACTTGTACTGATGAGGGATCAATGATGGGTCTGAAAACGTTTTACAGAATTAAAATTTCTTTGTTACTTGTTACTAGTGCTGTTAAGAACCCCATTAAGTCACTTGAATTTTAATCACTCAACTGTCTAGATCAGTAGTAGTTAACTTTTTTAGAAACAGAACACTTTTGCAAAAATTTTTTATAATATCAAAATTAATAATATTTATATATTATTAAATATACAAGACAATACAATATTATATATACTATACAATATTAAATCTAGCAATAAAAAAATGGCATTTGCAGTTCTTAACGTAAGTTTTATTAAAATTTATAGGTTGCGTATATTTTATAATTTCACAAAACATTTATGACAAGTTTGCAGAACACCAGTTAAGAACCACCGGTCTTGGCGTTGGAGCAAAATGCATTACAATTTGTCTAAACATGCACATTTTAACCCATTTAACTTGGCGGCTGGATGGCCGAGTGGTAACGCTGTCGGCGTGCCATGCAGGAGGACCCGGGTCTGGTCCTGGATTTTTTTGGGGTACTGGGCCCAGCCCGGTGATCCCCGTCCTTCACCATCTGGCCCTTTCCACGGGTGTGGGGGCAGCCGTGCTTGGAACTGGAACCCCCCCTGGTTGGAACTGGCCCCACCCCCTTAGTAATCTCTCTGATTGGAAAGGGGGCATAAAATATGTAAAAAAAAAAAAAAAAACCATTTAACATGCCTAAAAGATATGAACAAATTAGAATAATGATTTTAATTGAGACAATTTTAAGGGTATGACTACTTACAAAAATATGGGTGCAAAATATGCTTTTCGATGGTTTAATCGTAAAAGTATGTTTTAGCTAGACTTTCAAAAATCTTCAAAGTCAAAATAATTGACATAAATTTAAAATTTTTAATGCATATAACATCTAAAATTTTAAATAATACACCTCCAGACAGAAGTTTGGAATATTTTTTGTTGTAGGATTCTTGGGTCCCACCCCTTAAAAGTATTTATCATAAGGTTCGGGCCCGGCCAGTCGATCCCCATCCTCCATAATCGGCTGACCTCTTTGCAGGGGTGGATAGCTTGTGGAAGGGCTTGTTTCGCCCTGACACTGTTATTTCTTTAAATGCTGTTTTTCTATTGCAGCATGGGTACTTGGAATGTAATATTGGATAAAAACAAAAATTGTAACAACTTTAAAGCTTCATTTAATTAGCAAGAAAAAGTTTTTTCATATTATCCTAAGCCAAGTATGGACAAAAGTATGGAATAGATTAAAATCAGGGACAAAAGTTTAGAATAATGAAATGCAAAACATTATCATATGCAAATTAGATACATTAAAATATAAAGGTACTTGTTTATCTGTTAATTAGAAGTGCTTTTCAAGTTGTTTGTTTATCATCATCATTCACAGAAATGGGAGAACCAAAGAGCTTGGCAAAGAAAGAAAGAAAATTGATAATTCCTTATTATAAGGATGGAAAAAAACGAAAAGGAAATTGCTCATTTATTTAACTGTTCACAAGGGACTGTATCAAAACTGATTGCTAAATTTCAAGCAACTGGAGATGTAAAAAACTTGCCTTGAAGTGGTTGTCCATGTGCAACAAGATTGAAACAAGATCAAAAATTAATTGATTTTGCCAAAAAACATCAGTTTGCTCCTTGTCAGAGCTGAATCATGAGTGGAGAACTACTGGCACCAGCATTTCAGACAAAACAGCAATTCAAAGACTAAAAAAAAAGATTACATATCTTGTAAAGCTAAGGAAAAACCTTATATATTTTCCTTGCCACAACTAAAAATTAATATCTTTCAACTATTTAGATCAGGGCTGTCCAACTTGTGGGCTGCATGTAACCCAACATAAAATTGTAAACTATTAAAACATTGAGATTTTTATGTACTAATTTATTGTATTTTTTGAAATTTGCCTTATCATCATCAAATATCACTAATAAAGAAAAAGAAAATTTTTCATTTTTGTACTAAAAATGTATAAAAAATAATGAAGTCAATGAAATATTTATTATTAAAATACCTATTTACAATTCCTATTTCCATTTTCTGAAATATTTCTTATTTCAATGATTAAAATTTCTTGACCTGAGTCAATGATTTTAAAAAAATTTCTAATTGAAAAGAAGCCAGTAGTTGTTATACTACCACATTTTTTCTTATTGTTATGGTGGCTATCATATGTTGTACATTATTTATTAACTTTTTGGTTAATAATTATCATTAGAATTAGTATATTTTATGTGAAAAATTTCTAATTGAAAAGAAGCCAGTAGTTGTTATACTACCACATTTTTTCTTATTGTCATGGTGGATATCAAATGTTGTACATTATTTATTAACTTTTTGGTTAATAACTATCATTAGAATTAGTATATTTTGTGCGTGGCCCGAAACAATTTTGTTTCTTCAAATATGGTTCAAGGAAGCCAAAAGGTTGGACACCCCTGATTTAGATTTTGAAACCTTTGTTCCTCTGATTTTTTTCTAATAAGTGCATATTTTCAGTTCACTCGTAGATTAATTCAGTGGTGCTCTACAACTTTCTAATTGTCTTTGTCCCCATCTTTCATGGTTTGTGAGATATATACTGAACGAACTTGAAGATGACCTGAAAGGACAAAGGACATTTGATTTTTGGATTTGGCATACACAACTTTCCAGTAAATGCTGTAATTACTAAATTGCAGGCATGCTATTTCTATTATCATCAAAATCAGATTAGATAAGGTACCCTGTATAGTAGAATAAGGATTAGATTTTTTTCTCAAATTAGTTTGATTGTATAATAGTTGATTGAATCCTATAATAAATCGAGAATCTTATTTATATAGTACACTACTAACAGAATAGATCCAGCACTGCTCAGATTTGTTTTGATTTCAGTTATTTTAGGGAAAGTTGTGTTTTATTAATAAACAAATTATTAAAAATACAATTCTTTATCATTATTAGCTATAGTGCTTACATTTTTATATGTAGTATAAATTTCTAAGCATTAAAGAGCACAAACTTTTAAAAAAATATTGCACATTTAAACTCAAACTGCTGTCAATACAAAAGAATAATATTTTAAAAAGTTTCATATGCTCAAAGAGTGAATAAAAGAACAATATTATGTAATTCTCTTCCCTAATAGCTGCAGGTATAAATTCTTAAATTTAGTATCGAAAAGGCTCTTTGGTCATATTCAAAAACAAAAAAAACCTCAAAAATATTTTAATTTTAGTAGTCACCAAGGCAAAAATTAAAAATTTTAATGATTTTTTTTTTTTATTGATAGATGGCGTGACGTGATGATGATCATATTTCTGTAAAATTATTTATTATTAATTTTTTTATTCAACTATTAATTTAAAGAATTATAACTTAAACTATATTTTATTTTAGGAATTAAAAATACTCTGAAAATAAATGCAAACTGTTTAAATTAAAAACATTATAAGACATTAAACCGTTTTTATGATCTATATGTTATATTTATTAATCAACCTAACGTCGGCATCTTTTATCATGAGAGCTTTATAGTTGTTCAAACAGCCTGCCTTCAGAAAAATCTCTCTTAAAATAATCTGAAATCCAGAACAAAACGCGATATCTCAGAAATATAGCAACTGGCCAGTCGATCACTTGTATTTTAATGTTTTTTCACGATATTAAACAGCTTTAGCAAAGTGTTGACGCGAACGTGAACGCGAAGAAGAATGGCGTCATTGAGTTCATGTTTCACGCACGCGTTCGTAAAAACTGCTTTAGCGAGTCATTGGCTACGTTCAGAAGATTCAACGGTTCTAAGTGAGCAGATGAGTTGTAGCGTTAGTGGTTGGTATATCTGCTGAACAGCAAGCATTAACAGGGGGCGCGATTATTGAAAAATTAAGCCCGTTGTAAACACCATTAAATATGTATACTTTATATATTGATATTATCATTTGTTCCTTTGGATTAATAACATCCATGGGCGCAGCCATCTTGAAATAACATGTTTGATAGTAGCGTAAATGAAATGAACTACCAAACGTGACGTCACTCACTCAATAAATTCGATAGTACGCAATCTTGACGCATTCAGCAGGAAATCTCTCAACTGTTCCACAACGGCGGCCGGATGGCCGAGTGGTAACGCGTTGGCGTGCCACGCTGGAGGACCCGGGTCTGGTCCCGGATTTTTTTGCGTACCACGCTGGAGGACCCGGGCTCGCGTCCCGGGTCTGGTCCCGGATTTTTTTCGGGGTACTGGGCCCGGCCCGGTGATCCCCGTCCTTCACCATCCGGCCGCCCTCCACGGGTGTGGGAGCAGCCCGTGGTTGGAACTGGCCCCGCCCCCTTAGTAATCTCCCTGATTGGAAAGGGGGCGTAAAATATGCAAAACAAAAAAAACTGTTCAACAACAGTTGAGTCTGCTGAACGCAGCCGTTATTTCTCTTAACTTCCCCAGATAGCGTCACTGGTTGGTTTCACACTCTCTCTTTTCTCGAAACCACTCCCTAGTTATATTTCTTGATATTTTTAAAAAGACCAGAGAAGTACACATTCGAATTCTGGAAGCCTAGTGATACCTAAATTTATTTATTGATTTTTTTGTTTTATTGGTAAAAGGCATATTATATATTTCGTATTTAAGTGCATGTATTGTGCTTGAAAACTTATTTTATAATTTTTAATTAATATAATTTTTATATAATTTAAAAAATTTTTTTCATGTTGAAGTTTTAAATTAATTTCAGATTTGAATTGAATTTTGAATATTGGCAATTTATCATATCGTATGGCATTGCATTTTGTCGTTTAATCATAATAAACAAAGGAATCACAAACGTGAACCTTCCTGCCTACGCATCGAATTCGCCATTTTAGACGTGTCGAAACAACGCACGCCAACAAGAGTAATATTTAAATGTCTCAATAAAAAATTCAACATTGCTATTTGAACCAAGGATCTTCTTAATTTGATCACTCCGCTGTTTTGTATCGAATCGCAAAGCATCATGGTATAACCATAAAATTGAAACCTAGAATTCGAGTTCTAGGGCATCTAGGCCAGCGGTGGCCAACCTTTTTGAAAGCAAGTACGTATTTTTTTTTTGTTAACAGATGACGCCACTTTCCATTCGGGGAGAATACTAAGTGACGGGGAAAAAGTGATACTAAGTGACTTGGAAAGCTTATACTGTATAATAATTTTTTACATAATTCAACGCAGAAGGACTTTTATTTTCTAAAACAAACGTGAAAAACCTTCTTATCGCCACAGTGTTTTATATCTATGTGTGCACGTCTATGATGTCAGTCTTCGAGTTTTGTCATTCTGTGACAAAAAGATAGAACCAGTGGTGTAATACTAAACAGGAAGTACTTGAACGCTACCTATATATGTATAGAATAACCATACATCCATGAGAAGTATACATGTAGAGTTGTGTGTGATAATAAATGCATGCATAGTTATTTCATTATACTCTCACTCTTTCTGTGTGTAGTTTAATAAGTTCCTGTGTGTACATTGTATTGTTGAGTGAAGACTAAAAGATTTTATGACATTAATTGTCATGCGACTGAAATTTTTATATTTTTTTTTACACATTCTGCAAACTATTTTTTTTTCATATTTTATTTCTAACATGATGCTTGATTCAAACATTGATTCTACATGATTCTAACATAGCAAACGTATCGGTAGGCAAACACAGTAGGCAATCAACGATTAGCGCATCTCGAGTTTTGCTCTCATAACTGCCATTTCGTTTCAGATCATATGTGCAAAATAATAAGTGAAGTCTACAGCTGAGTAATCAGCTCGCTAATTTTCAGAGAAATTTGCACATCAGAATTTCTGAATCACTGACATTTTTTATATTATGATGTTTGATAATATAACGGTATTTTATTTCTCATGTCTTAAATAATTCACATTGAGGAGAAAATAGTTACTCATTTAAAACGAGCGTGGAAACGAGATCACAGATATATAATAGTATAGTTTTTATTAATTTAAATATCATAAACAATAGAACTTGAACATTTTTAAAAAAAGAAAAAATATACAATATTGTAAATGCATATGAAATATCATAAGTTAGTATTATATTGTTTGATTAGAGTAGACTGCATATATAATAGAAAATTCTTTTGCATAAAGAACAATATCAGTACAAGCAAACAATTCTTCAAATAATTGATTGACCAGGCATCTCAGTGATAAAATCTTTTTATTGAGCATAGTAAAATTTTTATCATTATTTGTAATTTTGTTGGCTAATCTATTAGATATCAACAACAATAAACTAATATGTTTCTATAGTGTATTGAAATATAATATTTTAAATTCCATCTGTATGAAGTATCACCTGTTTCTATATTCATTCTAATATTGCTTTAATAATCTTTATCTTTAGAAGTTTTGCTTCAATTTTCTGCCTTTTTAAAGTAATAATATGAATTATATATTACCAATTAGTGTAGTATTTAAGTATTTTAAAAACTGCTTGCAATTTAAACGAAATTTTTATATTATACTGATGATTACTAGGAAAAAGAATTATCTTTTCCAATTAACAAGTAGGAATAGTCCTCGACTTATGAACCCTACAATCAGAAATGCCAAAATTTATAAATTGTCCACTACTTTAGTAGGATACTATATGTTATCCTACTAAACATAATTTAACACACAACTACAAGAACCAAACATAAAATGTTTTTGGTAATCCATTTCACATAGATTAGTATCATGTGAGTTGCATTAACCAATCAAAGAATTTACTGATGATATCAGCATCATAAGTTACAAATAGTTGTAAATCAAGAATGACTTATATTCATAATACATGATTAAATATGTCTGTCTTCATTTGTTGAATTTCTCCTCAAAATTCATAATGTTACTTTGTACTCAATTAAACATAAATCATATTGTGAGTCTTAAGTTATGTTCTACAAGCTTCCAAGACTTGATATTGAATTAATCATACAGTTTTAATGAAAATTTCAAATCATGTTAATTTATTCTTAATAGAGTTTAATTTTGGAAAAAAAAAAAATTTTTTTTCTTAAATGAATTTTGGATTTTTAAATACAATAGATTCTCAATTAACTAGGGTAGACAAAAAATTAATTCCCTGATAATCTGCAAAATACTCAAAAAAAAAGAATTATGGACAATATGCATTTAACATTAAAAAATAATTACATGTATGCATATATTAAAATATTCTATTTATTCTAAAAAGGAAAGAAGAAATTTATTTACTTATTTATGCTATATTGATAGTGAAATTTTTAAGATAGCACAGAAAAGATGTAAACTTCTATTTATTCTAAAAAGGAAAGAAGAAATTTATTTACTTATTTATGCTATATTGATACTGAAATTTTTAAGATAGCACAGAAAAGATGTAAAATGAAAACATGTAATATAGAATATATTATATTCACAATGGGGGCTATAGAAAATCCTGTATAGAAATTATGAAGATATGGTTGTAATTATCTGCTTTGTCATAAACAGTATAGCAGAGAAATTTAAAGAGAGAAAGAAAGAAAAAAGTTTAGTGAGTAGAAATCTTTAGCATCAATTAGATATCCTATAATTGAAAAAAATACTAATTTGTATTAAAATAGGCAAAAAAATATATATAATTTGTAATCTAGTATCATGATTAATATGATGGCCAACATTTTATTTAATAAGGCAAAATTAAAAAAAAAATAATCATCATTACTTAATTTTGATTGTCATTATAGCAATTAATAAATATCAAAGCATTTTAAATAATATCAATACTGTCACATCCACTTTGCAATATTTCTGAATGATCAATCCAGTCAATTTCATTTAAACCTATATTAATATGATTTCTGATATTTTGAATTTAGAAGTTATCCTATAAAATTCATCATTTTAAGTTAATATCTGTAGATGATTTTAAAGATCTCAACAATTAAAATTTTTCTAACTTCTTTATAGATCATCTTTTTCAATGCATGAAATCTTTTAAATTTTTAATAATTTTATATATATATACTGTATATTTAAACATTTAATTTATATATATATATAAAATTCATAACTAAAAGATTTTTCTCCATTAATGTTAATATGAAGATTATATCTTAAATAAAGGAATTTTAAATTCTGCCCATTATCAACAGATTATGTAATTTATTAAGTGAAATATTTTAGAAATAATATTTCTTATCAGGAAGTACTTATTGAAGATAAGATTTTCTGCAATATACATCTTAAACTATATTTTATTGCAATCTAAGTAAGTATATGACTAAAAAATATTTTAATCCAATAAAAATGCAATGCAGGTGAAATTATTTTAGTGGAGAATAGTGGCTTATAGTGAAAGAATCTAATAAGTTAGATCAGATTATTCTGATGTCTTATGCTGTCAAATCATCATAAAGGATTATGACATAGCAAGGCTAGTTATGAATCTAATTTGAGACCATTATGACTATTCTTATCTGTTATTGAGTCAACTGTAGTATTGAAGGATGGGAATCAACAGGCTAGACTAATCTATATATATATAAAATCAATGTTTGTCTATTTATTTCACATAAGCTCTGTTCATTTGATCTCTTGAGTAGGATGACCAACCATCCTAGTTGCCTAGACTGTCCTGATTTGACATAAGTCTCGTATCCTGGACAAATCTTTCCCAGGATACCTAAAGTCTTTGTTTTCTTCAAAGTGCGTGAAAGAAAATGTAATGCTCATATAGTGACTTTAAAAATAAGGCTAAAAGCAATGCTGTTTTTATGTCAAATGGATATGCCACCAAACTTCCACAATTTGGTAACACTATTTGCACAACTTGTAATTCATAATTTAATAAATAACCCAATATTTCATCATGTTCTCCTTTGAAATTATTAGCAACAGGACTCTACTTTTAGCTTTTGAGTTTTGTATTCAGATAATACTAATTTTTATTTAATTTTTAATATTGTGAGTTATGATCATGTTTTATACCGTAGTTTAGATAATAAAAATGATAATGATTACAATATCAACAAGACCCAGAAACTACCAAAAAAAGAATATTAAATGCCTGTGCTACTTTAATGACAAATGGAAAAACACATACAAGTAGATTAAAGAGGTAAATAACAAAAGTAGAGCATATGATAAAGTATGTACAAAAGAATTTGATATTGGACAGGACAGATGAAAAAATATGAAGATGCATATTGAATGTCACCAATCCAGGATGTGTCTTAGCTTGTGACAAATCTGATAAGAATGTGGCCCAAGTTGGCCCTAGAAAAAGTTGATCATCCTACTTTCAGAACCAAAGTTTGCCTAGAGACTTCTTGTAATCCCTTGGGTAACATAGGCTATCCTATGCTGAGATCTTCTCAGGGATGGCAATGAAAGTGCCTTTATTTAAATCCTTCAGAGTTACATTCAAATTTGAGATGATGTCATAGTCAGGCAGTTTGACATAATCATAACATAACATAATGGATGATATTACAAAACAACATTGTGCATGATGTCATTATGATATAACAATGAATAATATCATGATGACTTCACATCTCTATGGTAATGATGTCATTGCAACATAATATGTCAGTTAAATAATAATAAAATTAGATACAAAAAGCCAATACATTCAAGAACTGTAATAAATGAATTAAAGGGAAAAATGATACTTCTATATGATTCATTGTTAACTTATCCATAAAGTCTGTAAACTTATGGGGTCTAGACAGAGCCACCGAAAGAAATTTTTAGGCCCATGACAAGTCTGTGGTCTGGGCCCCACTTAAAAAAGTGCATCAGTTTGGTTTATAAAAAAGTCATATTAAACATTAAACATTTGTTTAAAAAAGTGTACAATAAATTCAAAATTCAATACATTACATATCATACAAAATACAAACATTAAATAAAGATTTAAACACCATCATCAAAATACTATTATATATAAAATGGTTTATTTTAGCATGACTGCTTTGGATAGTAGACAGTGCACTCTAATAGTGGTCTGCGAACTATTGGATATGTTATATGACCAAATGTCCTTGTATATGATACATTGGGACCCGATGTCAGGCCCTTTTTGATGCCAGGCCTATGACAAAAGTTTCAAATGTCACTCCTTCTTGGCGGCACTGGGTCTTGGCCTGGCTGTTGAATCCCATCCTTCAGTCTTTCAGCTGAATCCACTATGGGTATTGGTTAGCCTCTGATGGACTCTAAATTTGCCTCTGCAAAAAATATCCTGTGATTCAGCAACTTAATTCTTACTATTCTAACCTAATTTATAAATTCATTTAAATTAAAACTTTTTTAATTATTAGCCAAAGTGCCCTAGTTAGTTTCTCTTTAATAATGAAGAGTGAGACTAGTGATTCAAATTCAGATCTTTCAAACAAATGCTATTAATTTTTTACACAGTTGTAAATCTAATGA
Organism: Olivierus martensii; assembly: GCA_000484575.1. Classification (NCBI taxonomy): domain Eukaryota; kingdom Metazoa; phylum Arthropoda; class Arachnida; order Scorpiones; family Buthidae; genus Olivierus; species Olivierus martensii. The sequence continues at coordinate 6,901 of AYEL01049927.1, read as the reverse complement.
ATAATTGATAATATGATGAATGTATCATTGAATCAGTATGCATTGTCACTAATCAACTTGTATTATTTAATAGATTGTTTACTATTCTTTAGATGAATTTGTATTTTAGTTTTTGTTTTTTGCATCTATATATTGTATATGTTTTCATAATGCTTTAAAGATTACTATATAAATCTTATATTTGTTTATTATATACTTTATTATACACTTTTAAATGTGTTTTCATGTAAAAATGAAAATATAAATTTATAATGTCTTTTTGATTATGTATTTAATATTAATAATTGTTGCTTTGTTTTTTTCTCTAATCACTTATTTTTTGTTAAACATTAATCTTGGCAGTCATAATTTTTTTCGTGAATGCCATTCCTGAAGATAATGGGGTAACACTATATAGATATATTCTGGTTTATGAATGTGGAAAATTCCTGAAAAACAGTCATAAATCTAATTATTGTAAATTGAGGGACTAAATTGCCATTAATTTAAATGAAAAAATATTATTATATTATAATTTCTAAGCCCAAAAATGTTATGCCATTATTCATTGAAATATGCTGAAATTTCATCTAATTACATAAACAATGACAAAATTAATTCAATAATTAGCATTAATTGCCATAATATGACTTAAAAAAAGCAATTTTCTTAAAAACCTCACTGATAAATAGGCTGACTGTTGGCATGGAATGAAATGGAAGCATTTATATAGACTTCTGTTTGTTAAGCTAAATTTTCACTTCTGAAAAGCCTGAATCCTTCATGTGATGAATGATAGTTTTTGGTAAAGCTATCATTTATCACATGACAGATACAGATTCAATTCTAAATTCTGTACCTTCACATGTTTTAAAGATATCTGGATTCAGCCATTCAATCCTATCCTTGAAGATCTGATGGTCTCTCCAGTAATGGTGTGGATTATCCACAGTAGACAATGGAACAATGAAATGGCCTAACAATTTAATAATTTCTTATTGAAAAGTAACAAAAATACTACCAAGGAAAGAAAGAAAATATTCTCTGTAAAAGTTTATGCGTGTCATTTATTATATATTATATTAAACATTTTTAAATGTTTTAAAAGTTCATAATCAAAGAGAATTGAACAGTATTTCATATATACCATATTACTTTGAATTTAAGCCGCACTTTTTATTCGGATTTTTAAGACTTAAAATTTGGGTGCGGCTTAAATTCAAAGTGAATATTTTAACATCTTATTTCTTCCGAGCTCCCACTCCCCAACGTTCAGGCTTTTGCTTTATGCTTTATGTATGTGCATAGTATTATGATCGTTGATTACAATTTATTCAGTAGCTTATTATGTATATTAGTACCTATTTAAGTAAATAAAAATGTTTCTTATTTTTCAATACTTATTATAAAATTATTTTTATTTTTTCTAATTTTCCAATTTTAAAATCCTACTGCAGCTTAAATTCGAGGGCAGCTTAAATTCAAAGTAATATGGTAATATTAATAGGATACATTGAAATAAAACTAACAATTGGAAATTATATAATCTATCATCTTATTAGCTATATCATTGTTTTTGATTTTATTTATATTCCAAAATTAAACCTACCTAACCTTGTTGCTTAGAAAAAATAAATGGAATTGTCCAAAACTCTGCAAATTCGAATTCATGCCTAAACCAATTAATCTCATTGGTTTGTAAGTATTGTAAGGAAGCCAAATATCTTCCACTTAGGTGACTATCTTTTTGGAACGAACTGTACATTAATCTCATTGGTTTGTAAGTATTGTAAGGAAGCCGAATATCTTCCACTTAGGTGACTATCTTTTTGGAACGAACTGTAAATCCAGAAATACAACAATATGCCATCTAAACAAAATAAAGTACGGTAAATAATAATTTAAATTTTTTATTTTTCTGAGATGAGAAAAAGTAAAGAAAAAATATTTAATGAAATAAATTAAATATTTTAGATTTATTCATGGTTGGATTTGATCTATAAGCTATTTGTATCAGCAACATCACTAGAGGGGTGCAGGTTGCACCCCCTGCACCTGATAATGGGGGAGACACCCAATGATTTCAAATATATGCTAAAAAAGTACAGCCGGCCAAAATGTTTGTCACTTTCAACTAGGCGCTGAAAACTGGAAATCATGATCGGCTACAGTTTCTAATCCACATATTATTATTTTATCATTTTTCTCTACATTTTGTTTTGTGGAGTTAATCGATTTGGCAAGTGAGTGACTCATATATAAAGTTCTTATACATAAAAATTATATATATTTTAGTGTGATCATTTTGAATACAATTAAACAAATCGTACAAAAAAAACGAAAAATAGAACATATGTTTAATGCAACATAATATTTAATGCGATGGGTAGGCTTGTTTTTCAGCCCAAATCGGGTGTCATGGAAGATATTGTTACTCACAATTATTTTTCACTCACTAAACAAGATGATTATTTTGTCTTTAAAACAGTTAGAGCAGAAATTTTCTGGGTACATGAATATTTGTACTGTATTTATAACTCTTTTGCTGATAATTTTTTTCTTGACATCAATTTGAATTTTTTTTTTATTTGTTTGTCTCAAAAATGATATTTTTTGAATTCTTCCACGCCTTCTTGGATTAGACTCGTGCCCCCCCCACAGTTTGGAAACACACTGCATTAGTGAATTAAAGATATTTCCCCCACCGATTGATGATTAAAATACAAATCAACAAAAGATTCATTCCAAAACTATATTGGCTTTCAAGATAGATTTTCAAAATGGCAGCACACACTGGTTTAGGTACTGTGTGGAAAAATACTATAATTTTATTGTTCATTTTCTCAAAAGTCTGCGCCAAATAGAAATGCAGTTCATTTGGAAAGTTTTCTCTACTCATCATCATCTTTCAATCGGTACTATTTTTGTTCATGTTTTCTAATGTAAAACTGAACCAAAAATAACATGTTACTTTTTCATAAACACAAAAATTATTCAAAATAATGAGAGTTACACATAACAAAATTTTGGTTTTAGCTTTTAATAAATTTTTTATACCATTAAACATGAAAAAGTTACTTTTCACTTTAAACACCAAATTCAAAATTCAGACAAAACAAATTCCCTATTGAAGTTATACATATAATTAGGGAATTCGTCAGAAATTTCTTTTCTAATTGGAATCAGAAACAAAAACATGGAAGTGAATAATGTGAAGCAAGTGCTGCATTCACTGTAATACAAAAAAAATGTTCTTAGAATTTGGATCGATCATGTTAAATCAAAATTGTGTAAAAAATTTATGTAAAAACAGAACTGATTGCATACTTTAAGCATTAAAAGCAAATGTGTTTATGAAAGATTTATTTCTTTGTTTTATATATGCAGGTATTTCTCAGTGGGATTATGTTTAGATAACTGCCCACTATAGATTAAAAAATTTGGCAAAAGTCAAAAATAATCAATAACAGTAGTAATTTTAGTAGTAATAGTAGAGAATGGAAGACCTGATACTCTAAGGCAGTGATTCTCAACCTTTTTTTTCTCGGGCCACATACCATTTGTTTCCTACATTAAGTGGGCCGCAACATGCTCTATCAACAGTCGGCAACCTGTTGGTGTCACGTGCAAAAAAAATTTGAGTGCATCAGGAAGGACCTAGCAAATTAAGAAAATTCTAATTTTCCAGATTTAAAAAAAAATTTTAATATCAGAATTTTTATTTATTTATTTTATTTTTTTTGCGTGTGAAAAAATTCCATGCTTTCAGTAAATTCATGAATGTGCGTTCCAAGCCGCACATAAAAGCTTGGTGGGCTGCAGGTTGAGAATGGCTGCTCTAAGGTGATAAAATCATCTGGAATTGAATCTGGTCCATGGTAGTAAAATCATGCAATTTGAACCAGCTCCTCCTAAGTGGTAAGGAATAGCTTTATCATGCAGCCTTTGGCCAATTGTAAATTTTTAAGTAAAAACTAGTTGTAGCCATTATGCTGTGAAAATAGCCAAGTTTGGAATATTGTAAGATAATCATAAGATTGGATTATCATAAATCAAATGACCGTAAGTAGGGGAGCACATGTATTTATAGAGTACATTATACAGAGTATTTCTAAAGTGAATATCAGTTTTGTGAAATAATAGGAATTATTATAAAAAAAATTTTTTTCAGACATGAAAAAAATATATATATATATTTAAACAAAATATATACTATTTGGACCTTATTTAATGATTAGTTTCTATATGGCCAAGCAAGGACATCAGCACTACAACAAAGATCCGTTTGATCAATGCCATCGTTTTCCCAATCTTCATGTATGCATGTGAGAGCTGGACACTCAAGAAGGCTGACAGAAGGAAAATCGATGCTTTCGAACTATGGTGCTGGAGGCGTATGATGCGCATACCATGGACTGCAAGAGTCACAAACAAAACAATCCTGGATTGTGTCAGACCAAATGTATCACTTGGGTGCAAAATCACCAAGCAGCGGCTCTCGTTTTTTGGTCATATCATGCGGGCTAATTCATTAGAAACAGCTTTAATGCTTGGCGCAGTCAGTGGTTTGAGAAGAAGAGAGCGTCAGAGAACAAGATGGCTGGATACAATCAGGTCCGACACGAACTTGTGCACGGAACAACTGAAAGAAGCAGTCAGAGACAGGGAAGCGTGGAGAATCTTGATCCATGAAGTGGCCAAAAGTCGGCCTTGACTGAATGGCTAATCATCATCATCATCATCAAGTATGATGACATGGATTAAGCAGTGTTGCAATGGCTGAAGATGGTGAGAGATAGATAGAAACATGCCTGTCTCAGGACCACTTATAAAAGAAAAGGCAATGGAATATGCACAGAATTTAGAACATGAAGTTCCAAGCAAATTTCTGGATGGTTAGACAAATTTAAGAAGTGTCACGGAATCAAAGAAAATGTTATTTCTGGAGAAAGTGGATGCGTATCCGAAGCGTCACGGAATCAAAGAAAAAGTTATTTCTGGAGAAAATGGATGCATATCTGAGACAGATTGTAGCCAGTGGAAAACTACAATATTAAAACCAATTTTACAGGAGTATCAGCCTGATATGTTTTTAACATGGATGAAACTGGACTTTTTTTTAAATAGGACTATCAGCCTGATAATGTTTTTAACATGGATGAAACTGGACTTTTCTTAAATGTTTACCATAATGTTTTTAACATGGATGAAACTGGACTTTTTTTAAAATGTTTACCAAATAAGAATAACTTTTAAGACAATAAATGCTATGGAGGTAAAAATAGCAAGGAACGAATAACTGTTACAAGGAATGAATAACTGTTGTCCTTTGTGCCAATATGTCTGGAAAAGAAAAACTTAATTGCTCATAATGTTTTAAAGGAGTGAAGTCATTAGAAGTTGACTATGAATACAATAAGAAATAATGGATGACAAGTGAGATTTTTGAGAATTTTGATAGAAAAATGACAAGACAGAAGAGAAAAGTTGTTCTTTTTGTAGACAACTGTCCTTCACATCCTGAAGAGAAAAGTTGTTCTTTTCATAGACAACTGTCCTGCACATCCTTCTTCCATAACAAAAAAATTAAAAAAAAATTAAATGTGAACCTAGTATTTTTTCCTCCAAAATTTTGATAAAAAAATGACAAGACAGAAGAGAAAAGTTGTTCTTTTCATAGATAACTGTCTTGCATATCCTTCTTCTATAACAAAAAAATTAATAAATGTACTTCTTCTATAACAAAAAAATTAACAAATGTAAATCTGGTATTTTTTCATCCAAACAACGTCAAAATTACAACCAATGGATCAAGGCGTAATAAAAAATCTTAACATGCATTATCAAAAACAGATTCTCAAGAAACTAATTTTTGTATTTGAAAACGTTCAACCCATTGACAATGTAAATAATCTCAATGTTGTGCGTATCAGAATTAGCAAAAGTGTGGCAAAATGATGTAGCGGAAATAACAATATAGAATTGCTTCATAAAAGTCACTTCTCTGAAAACTCTGTTGTGGAAGAAGTTAATGTACTGCACATTGAGGAATGTTGGAACCAGTTAGTCAACAGGCACAATAAATGAAAAAATCTCACTTAATAAATATTTAAACGTGGATGAAGATGTTATTGTAGCAGCAGATGATGACATTTTAAGTTCAATAAAAGATAGTGAAAATCAAGATAAAGACAATGAGGTAGATGAAATAGACCTTCCAAAAAAGAAATAATGGCTGCATTTGAAGCGATTCACCAAGAGTTTCATTTTGCAGAAAATATATAATATAATGGAAATTTCATGGGACTAACAAAAACTTTGATATACGAAGAATTTCGATATATAGAAGTTCTATATATGGAGATCCGACTGTATTTATATTAATATATATATAATAATAAATATATTAATATAAATACAGTCTGATCTCCATATATCAAACTTCTATATATCGAAATTCTCCATATATCAAAGTTTTTGTTAGTCCCATGAAATTTCCATTGAAATTTGTTTCTATATATCGAAATTTTTAATTTCAGGGGCAAGGGAAAAGGATAAGGTAAGGAGTCTAGATTGGGCCTGGCTAGAAAAAGCTGACAAACAAAATGGATGTATCGATTTGTACTGTAGAGGGGGTTAGTGTAAAATTCTAGGGCTTGTTTTGGTTTTGTATGTTACTTGTGTTAATTAGTTTAAAACCAAAACCAAAACTGAACCGAGAGATTTTAGTTAGTCTTTGTTCAGCTCTGCTAAAACGTTTACCACGTCAAAGAGAAAGTCGTTGAGTGTCGCGGAAAAAGTGGAATTGCTGAAAGATGTGGACTGTGGAGTCAGAAAAAAAGATGTTGCGCAGAAATTCGGGATTCCACAAAGTACAGTGTCAACAATACTAAAGAATCGGGAATCTGTTTTAAAAAGTCAT
>AYEL01049926.1:0-179959 GCA_000484575.1 Olivierus martensii | reverse complement strand
GGGCTGCGAAAAAAGACAATACAGACAAAATATCACTTAACTACTATACTACATTAGAGAAAATCCAGGTTTCTATATAACGAAGTTTCTATATATCAAAATTTTTCTAAGACATCTTCAATTTCGATATATGGAGGTCTGACTGTATATAATAAATCTATATATAATAATAATAAATATATATTTATTTTAGAAGAAAATTTTTAAAATGTTGAATTTTACTTGGACTATCAATCACTATAGTATCATGAAATAAACTTTGGAAACACTTTCAACATTTTCTTTAATTCTTCTTTTAATATAAAAAAACATTTCTAATCCTAATCATTTTTCACTGTTCTTATACACAGTATATAATGACTGGCAAAACAACTATAAAAATTGTTGTAAAACAATCCATATGTTAAAGAAAAGCAAAACAGTTGAAAATATTTTAAATTTGTGCAAATATTAAAAATTTAACTTTCTTTTAAAGAAAAAAATTACCAGAGTTTGAAAAGCTTCATCATTTGCAGATCCTGCAAACTTCAAACCCAATACCATACATGCACCAGCAACAATATTACAATAGGCTTGGCTGAAAAAAACATACTATAATTAAATAATATAACAAATGATTTTATGTTAAAATATATTTAATATTCTAAATATAAATAAGGAAAAATATTTTATTTAAGTTCAAGAAAACCTAAAAATAAATGGAAAAATATAACGAAAATTTCTTAAAAATGCTCATTTATACCTTAACTGTCAGTATTATAGGTCATTCATTTTTAAGTATCCAATATAAGCTGTGCATTGTGACCATCTATTACATTCTATTGCAAAGTTATAAATATGATATTTATAACTTTGTATACAAAAATTATCATCTAATAGCTTTCTAACACTATAATACAATCCATTATTTGATTTTATGTGGTAATAAGATGATATAATAATCCATCATCATGAACAATACTTTATATTCAATAAATAATTTGTCTTCATTAGATTCCTTTGAAATATTCCATACAGCATAATATTGCAAAGTTCATATTCTCATCGATGAAACCTCTACACTATATATGAAAAAACAGCTAAAGAATCATCTTTCTGACCATTAGAATAAGATGCATTACCTCAATTGCCTTGTATTTGAATCCTTCTGGATATTGTGTTTTGACTGGCACATATTTTTAATTTTCTGTTCTTTAAATTTTCATATATTATTTAATACTATTTAGAACACATGTTGGAGTGACATAATTGTATCACTCCAACATGTGTTCTTTTAATTTGGAGTGACACAGTTTTATCAGTATGTTGATATTCTTGTTTTTTTATATTAAATTATCATCCGTCTGATGGAGAAAGTTTATCTACTGTTAATAATTATAATTAATTCAAAAGTTATTAATGGAAGGTACATAGACAGGACTATGATTTCAAATCTACTTTTCATCAGTATGTTGATATTCTTGTTTTTTTATATTAAATTATCATCCGTCTGATGGAGAAAGCTTATCTACTGTTAATAATTATAACTAATTCAAAAGTTATTAATGGAGGGTACATAGACAGGACTATGATTTCAAATCTATGATTTCTGGTGATCAAATTATAATCTAATTAAAATTCAAAATAAATAAACTCTATATATGATTAAATTAGAATAATTTATTACAAATGCAATATTTTCAGGTAACAAATTATGAGGTGACAAACTGGATAATCTTTATTTCTAATTAAAATTTATTTCACATATTTATTGTTATACTTTTACTGGGCATTAAGATTTTATTAAGTTCCAGTTTTTATTTCACATTATTGAAAAAATTTGAGAAATAGTAAATTTAGATTAAATTTTAGACAGACATATATTCACTGGTATTTATTACTTTATTATTCCAAAATTGTCATATCAATCAGTCCCATAATTGCAAAGGAAATGTAAATTAATACCATTTTAATCAAACCCATATGGCTTATAGGTTTGGACATCTATTTTAATTACAGACTGCATATGGCATATGAAAATTGTCATCAAAGTGTTAACACTTATTAGACAGTATGCTGAATGTGACTGTAAAAGAACTTTTAAAAAAATTTTATAGTTATAAAATAATTTTGATTATTTAAGAATATTGATTATAAATCAGGAGATATTGACCTACAACTAATATTCTAAAAAATTATAGCACATTTAAAATAATTATTTATCACAACAGTTATATTTGAATTTTTTTCTTAATATCAACATTTTTTCTCTCTCAGTAATTTTATATAGTTTATTTGCATTTTATTTGAAACTCTATAACGACTCTATCATATATAATTTGTGTAAATAATTTATGCAAGTTAGAAAGTCTTGTTTATGTGAGGGATGTGAGGTTCGGAAACCCCCTTATGTTTTATAGAGCAATTAAAATTTATATTGTATTGATTATATTTATAATAATTTGAAATGTTAAGTTAAAAATGTTAATTAAAAAAAGTAATTTATGAAAATAGTACAAATTAATTATAACAAACAAGCAACTTCTCTTGGAACAATTCAGTTCCTTGTCTATCTGTGGGAAATTTCCTTTTCACAAACTGGAATAAAAACAGACTTCCTTGTCAGAGAAAGAGACATTAGTCAGAAAGAAAGAGAAGAGCAGTTTGGTAAAAGTGGAAGAGAAAACAACAAAAATGTAAGTTAATGGCAAAAATGCAACTTGTCCCGTCAGGGCAACTGATGGAGATGGAGGCGATGGCGACAACAGTGAAGATGGCCAATCGATGAAGAGAGATATCCAACCATAATGACAGACAATGGTGACAGATGATGAAGACAATAAAATAAGAATGGTTTAATAAAGTTTTAAATTAATAAATTTATTTTAAATATTAACAAAATTTTTAATTGTAAAATTATTCATCTACTAAAATCATATATGTAGAAAAAATAAAAGAATTCATTGTTACACATTACTATGTTAAGAAACAATTTAAAGCACAATTTAAATAAATAAGAAATTATTTACCTCATAGTTTCATAATCAATGTCTGTGTTCACTTCAACTCTTTTAAAAGCATAAGTTGAAACAATCTATTCAAAATAAGATCAAATTATAATCTAATTAAAATTCAAAATAAATAAACTCTATATATGATTAAATTAGAATAATTTATTACAAGTGCAATATTTTCAGGTAACAAATTATGAGGTGACAAACTGGATAATCTTTATTTCTAATTAAAATTTATTTCACATATTTATTGTTATACTTTTACTGGGCATTAAGATTTTATTAAGTTCCAGTTTTTATTTCACATTATTGCTTATATGTGCTAAAAACAGATGGAACCAGATATCGTATTGAACTATGTGAACTGTCACAACAGCACTTGTGGACAATTGGACATTTAATGTTTAATAGTTACGGCAAGATGAAATTGTAATTAAGATCAAAAGTCTCTCACAGATATGTGGGGAAGGAAGATCTCAGCAGAACAAACTCTCTATCGGAAGAATGTAGCATTAGGCTTAAGAATATATATATGTATCACTTCAATCATATATCATTGTTAATCACTTTATTTTATATTTTTCTTAAATACATAATTGTTATTGTTATCATTAAGTTTATTTTGAGTCAATCTCCAAATCCTGGACCTCTAATGTCACGAATCCACATGCCAAACATGGATTAACACCGTAAAAATCCTGACGTTTTGATGTTTATACACCACCACGATCCTCACACAAAATTTAAAATGTAGTTTTCTATATCTTTTTTTTAAACTCTAAATTCTGAAACAAGTTTCTTTGTTTTCATTTAAACAATTAGTTTCTTAATATATAACCTTGAAATATCATAAAATCTTGATATCGGTGATCATGATATCTTGGCAAATCAGTGATGATAAATACAGTATATGATGATAATCAAAGTTACAGATTTAAAATATTTTATTAATTTATTTATTAATTATAATATATTATTTTCATTTAATCTTATATTATTGATTTATTTTGGATTTTATTAGGTAGATTTCATTGATATTATTAAGAATGATATACTAACTTCAGGTAAATGATTTTCAATCCACTTGATAGATGGATGAATATTATCCCAAAGAATCAAGCCCTTGCTTAATGTCTAAAATTTGAAAAATTGAAAAAAATTAAAAAAATCATGATATAAAAATTAATTAGAAAAAGTAACTATATACCCTGAGAAGTAAAAAGTCAGGTCGAACCATATCTAACAAATATTTACTATCAGGTATTGTCATCCAATCAGCAATAGCTCTACAAAGTAATGAAATTTTCATTTAGATAATTGAGTTGAATATTTAATTTTACATAAAGAAAAAAATATATCCCTATATTTAATTAAATAAATAAATATACTTACATATTTCCAGTATTGAAAAACATCATTCCTAATGCAAGTGTAGCTCCTGGACTAGTAACATCAATATTAACAGAATCTCCTTCTCTTATCTGATAACTAGGACTCTTATGTTTTTCCTTGTGGATTCCAGTCTAATTAATTAATTATTCAGATTATTTTATACAAATTTAATTTATATAAAATTGCTTTAAAATAAATATTTACCAAAGGACGCTTATGGCCACCTATCATAAAGTGATAAAGTTGATCTGCCATTGGAAGATCTGAGAGTCCAGCAACTTCACTTCCTTTCTACAATATATCAAATTATAAATTTAATAAATAAATATAACAAATATTATATAGAATATAAAAATATTTGAAAACATACTCCAAGTGTAACCAATCCTAAGGCCAAACCAGCAGCTAGTGCATAACTTTCTCTATCAATACAATGTTCCATTTCAGGACCAGGAGGTCGACCAATTTCTCCAAGCAAAACATCTGCCATATGTCTATGACCTGAACCTTGATATAACAATCCTATACCAAGGACTGCAGCTACTTGTACAACTGCAGGAACATTTAATTCAGTTGAAGTTGGTGGAAGAAGTGCTTCAACATGAATACTCATTACTTTGGTACAAGCTAAATCCATAGTCCCTCTCCTTTAAAAATTATATAAGAAAAATTATTTTATTATATATATCTTTATTGAAGTTACAATGAAATTTTCAAATACAATAAACTGTAATTTTTCTATTAAAAAGATGCATTTTTCAATATTAATTAATTTACACAATTTTATGTTTTAACAAATCTGATATATGATTTTATTTATATTAATGAGATTTAATTTCCATAAGCATAGTTTAAATAAAATACAGATTAAAAAGTAATTAACAGCACTTCGTTCAGTCAAAAGCATGATTATAAATGAAAAATTTGATTTGGAATATAAATATTTAGTTTCTAAAAACAATTATCTAGTATAATTTAACAAATACCATAAAGTATACTATAATGCTGAACTGACTGATGGAAAAATTTGATGGCACAAAAGCTGACAATATGAAAGCATTGACGATATAAGAATACTTAGATTCTATATCTTAAAGAAAATATGAACATTTTATGTAAAATCTAAATTTACAAAAGATGAATATATGTAATCGGAGAAATATCTAAATCCATCTCTAGTAATAACATTATAAATATTAATAATGTTCTTATTAATATAAATATTAATAAGAACATTATTAGAAGATATAAGAGAAATATCTATGTTTAATAAATAATTATAAAAAGATAACTCTAATTTAAAAAAAGGTCATTGCATCATTTGTTAGAATAATTACATCGTAATCTTTTAACCCAATAAAGTACAATAAAAAATAAATAATAATGAAAATAAATTAATATTCACTTACTTTGCAGCTGCCAAACCCAGTAATAAACCTACACTAGTGAGTTCATGTCCCTAAACAGAAAATTGAAATTATTATAAATTTATACTTTACATTGAATTAAAAATTTTAAAGAATTGATTTGAATTTGTCTACATTGAATTAAAAAATTTCCAATGGTAATATCATCATCCCAATTAAGAATTTTTTTTAAAGTAAAAACTGTTATTGAAATAATTGATAAAACTCTATAGGAAATATTTTATTTATAAATTTCCTACAACAATAATCTAAATTCTTCCAGTTTTATTGTTTGTTATTAAAACTTTTATTTTATAACTAAAGTAACATTGTTATAATTAGTTTGTCAAAGAACACTTTTATCTAGTTATTAACTATATAGGAAAATAAAGCCCTGAATGCAAGGATATCATATGGACTCCTTTTTGAACAGATTAAACCAGAAGAAACAGTGCTTTGAACTAGATTTAAATTATTTATAAAAATCTTTATGTTATAAACAAAATGTGGCATCAGTTATGAATGAATCATGATTTTGAATGCAATATTTCACTTAAATTATATTTATTGGGTACTATCAGAGCAATGAACATGAAGTAAGGCTTCATCAAGACATTTTCCAAGATGAAACAAAGATAGAAAGAAAAGTGAAGTCTGGTCATGATTTTTACTAATGTATGATTTGAAAAATTCAACAATCTTTATACAAACAGCAATCTTATAGCCAAAAATTTTAGATAATTATATAAAAAGCCGTTTACATGTTGTTTATTTCTAACTATAGTGATTATAAATAATTATAATTATATTCATTTCTCAAAAAACTTTTGATACAAGAAAAATTCCACAATATTCAGGATAAGGATTATAAATTTTATTAGAAATACTTAGTTTTAAGAATTCATGTAGAGCTTTATTTGTTACAAATGATTAAAGATCTTACTATGTCAGCCTTATATTCAAAGTTTTATTTCTGAATAAAATTCACTAAAATGTTACCTTACAAAGATAATCATGTACACTCATTGTAGCCAGATTTGATAAATGTCCATTTAATCCTAATGCCATAAGAAAACCTGCATGTTCTACTGGAGTGTCATTACTAATGGTTGAAGGTTTGTTGTACACAATCCATGTTGAATCAATCTGAAAGAGAACAAAATTATGTTAAAATTTGAGATATGCCATTTTTTCAGTAAAAAGCTTTCTAAAAGTTGTATTTCCAATTTTTTTTTTTTATATAAAAGTCTTGAAATCCTACTTTTTCAAGTAGAATTTCAAGTTTTTATATAAAAAATATAGTAACAGCATTATCATATCATGCAACTACTAATATTGAATAATTTATTCTGTAATAACTCTCAGTTTCAGGATTTTTAAAAATAACTTTATACTTCAGTATGTTTGCTTTACTTCAAACATTCACTCAGTTTTATATTACATCATATGTATTTTTTTTATTTTTGATATGTATTATCTTAATCATAAATATTTGTTTCAATATTAGGATTATTGTATTTGCTAAATGAACTATTAAAAATTATCTAAATTGGCTAATTGAAAATATTGAGGAATTCTACATTTGCATTAAATAAACAGACTAACCAATATGCTGAGTACTGGCTGCTATTTAGGTGAACAGATTTTTAATCTTCTTTAATAAATAAATAATTAAATAATTCTCTAATAAATAAATTTATTAGTCTTCATAAAAAAATTAAAAAGTTTTTCAAGAACTTTTTAACCTTCATGACAAATTTTGTTGTATATTGGACTAATATAGCATTTCAAATATTATTCTACAAGAATTGGCTCTTCTACGGAATAATAGCAATTTAATATTTAAGAATAGAATTAAAACATTTATTTTCCCTATTTGCTTTAAAATAACTTTTAGATTTAGTTATTTTCCAATATTAAAAATATCCTAAGAGAGATCCTATTTTCCAATATTAAAAATATCCTAAGTTTTGAAGCAAAATTCTCTCTATTCCGAGAGAATTTTGCTTCAAACTTTTAGAATAATTTTTCATCTCAAATTTATGGAAAGTCCAATTAATTAATTTAGAGATTTACAGTTCACTATTGTAATTATTTTTATTAGAAAACAAAAATATAAAAATATGTCAAATATGAGAAACAAAAATAGTTAATTAAATGAACATACTCTTAATTAGAAAATGAGCTGAAATATTGTTAAATTTTCACACAATGTTAAATAGTAATATGCTATTTTTTAATATTTTAAAGTTAATAGTAAAAAATAACATATTATTTTAATCTGTACCTATTTACAAATCATTACACAGTATAATTTCAAATTCTTTCCAATTTTTTAAATTACCTGGGAAGCATTTGGTGCTATTCTCAGACCAGCAGCTACACCATTATGAAATAATGGCCACATATTCATATTTGCAGGCACATCAATATGAGAAAGATCAACTGTAGTATTTCTAAAATAGAATAAAATTTTTAATGATAATTATTTTTATTTTATATAACAAATTATGTTGTAAATAATTTACACTTTAATTTATGCATTGAAAAATTGTATGAATAGATTATAAATAGAAATTTATTATTAATACTTTTTATACAAACAAATTCTTAAATAATAATAGAAAATATATTACATATTTATCCTTACATTATATTAAAGAATAATGATATTTTATTATTCTTTAATATAATTATTAAAAGCTAATTATTATTTTTATAATAAAATGTTTACCGGGGTGGTGATCTTCCTGTCAAGCATAATTTTGGTATTGGAAGTGTTTCAGTTACTACTGGACTGTATGTTCTTAAAGTAAACATTCCTCTAAAATAATCATTTATAATAATTATGCATAAACAAATCTTTAGATTAGATATAAAAATAAAATATCACATTTATGGATATAGAAAATGATTCCTTCCTTAAAACTATACATTTTAAGAAATAATTTTTAATAATTCAACATTAATCACACATTTCGCAAAAAATCGGAGAATAAATAATTTTTAATCTAAATTCTTTTTGCTTTACTATAAAAAAACAGCTATCCTAGTATAATAATTCTTAAGCATTTGAATGAAAAATAATCCTTGTTTTTATAGAAAGTAAAAGCCTATATATGAAGAAAATAGTCTTAAATCATAATTTATAATTTTTTCAAATATACTATATTAATCTTTAATTATTGTCTTGAAACAGATATATATTAATTTCTTAATCATGTTTTCAAAAAACATTATTATAAACAGAAAAGATTCAGAACTTTTAAACATGGTACCAGTCTCCAATTTACATGATTAATTTATCCAAAAAATGTGCACATAAACTGAAAGTTCTGAAAGTCCAATAATGCTTAAATTAGATATACATGATTGGACACATTAGAAAATGGAATGGCCAATTAAAAATTATGAATATAGTTTAAGCACAGATAAGAAAATATAAAGCCATAAATGATATCTCAACAAAAAAGTAAATTGTTTAATGAAATTTTTATAGGCATCTTATGAAATTCAACAAAAAGAGAGTTATGCATTTGTGCATCTCTGAAACTGCATAAGTCAAAAAAATCACGTAAATTAAGGATCTATTGTAAACCTATTTGAAAAATATTTCTAATCATATAATTTCCTTTCGATGATTTAGAACTTATTAAAATAATGAAAAAATTACAATTAAAAAACTTTGCATAAAAGTACTTATTATTTTGAATCATTCACTCATCCAAAATTGATATAATTATGAAAACAATATAATATAAAAATATATAAACTTAATGAAATATAAAATAAATATATAAACTTATAGACATATTCTATACACTATACTATTATAATTACCTTCCAATAGGAAGTGCCATTGTTCTAATACAGAGTGTGTATAGGTGACGTTCCTGTTCTTCTATAAAGTCATGATCACTGTAACAAAATTATTAATTTTGTTGATAAAAATCTACTATATTAAATTTAATATATTTGTCAATTTGTAAATAAATTTTATATTATATAAGAAATTTATTAAGAATTAAAAACTTAGAATTTTGATGACCAAATCCATATAGCAAACATCTATTCATAAAAAATTGTCAAGTCCATATGGAATAAAAACTTAGCAAGTTATTTACAATACTTGCGAGTTTCCTCTATTATTGATGAGATTTGCTAATAAAAGTACTATAGATTCTCAGCTGTAGTTTACTTTAACGGTACTGTAACGTCCCTATCTGGTAACAAAATTTTAAATTTTTTATTATTTTTATTAATGCAATTAGAAATTTAATATTGAAAAATGTTTGAAATCACTATAAAATTTTGTTTAGTCTATATTTTAGAAGATTCATTTGTTCATTAGGATAGAAATTAACAAATTATAAGCAAAATATAGCATACATACTAAAACTCATACAAGAATTTAAAAAATTTCAGAGAAATTTAGGTTTTTAAAATTGAATGGCAATTGTATTTTTATCACAGAAATTAATAAAAAATTTATCAAAAATATCAAAATTAAATACAGTTTACTATAAAAAAAAAAAAAAAAAAAAAAAAAAAAAAAAAAAAAAAAAAAAAAAAAAAAAAAAAAAAAAAAAAAAAAAAACAGAAATAGTTCTTTTTTGAAAAACAATTTAAATTTATCTGCAACAAATTTATGCTGTTTTTTCAAATAACTGTTTCTATAAAATGGGTCACCAAACTGGCTTGCAGGTCTTATCCAGCATGCAAGAAAATTTTATCCAATCCATAAGATGATTTTATTTGGCCTGCTGATATCTTTTCTTTATGAAAGAAGTTTTACATATATAAACTCAGAATGAAATTAAACAACAATTGAAAAATACCCAAAATTATAAATATTTTAAAAATTTATTTTCTAAATTTATAAATACAATAATGTCATTCAAACATCATAATTCTTTGAAAAAATGCTTCATTCTTTAAGATCGCAAAATGACATCATTTCATACGTTATGTCAATTGCTACACTGATGAATTGCTAACTGCATTAGCAAAGAAGATTTTTGTATTTATATTTCAACGATGTTATCCCATGTCAAAATATGCAATGCCCAGAATACTAAAATTACTTAAAATTGAGATAAAATGAATAATTTTTATATAATTTCCTAATGTAGATGTTATATAAAATAAGATAAAACATAAAATAAATATTCTCTCCGTATCAAAATGATTGTCCTATTTGTAGAAATTATTTGTATCGAAATGACTGTCTCATTTAAAAAATAATATTTTATACCTACTCTTATCATTAATTTCAAGTCGTAAGCATAATTTATTAAGTATGATACAACTATACGAGTATAATAAGCATTTATTTAACTTTTAGATAATTAAACAGTGCATGCGGCTATATATTATGTTATTTAATTTTTGCCTCAACATTAACAGCTTCTCCTCTGTCATAACAGTGTTTGGCTAGTTGCTATATCCCAGAAACAGTTTTGGCCGATACACCATGTTTTTTAATGATAGCCGCTATAATACCATGCATAGGTCTTTCATTTTTAAAGTTTCTCAATAGCTTGTGTAGAATCGCATTTCTCTCTTCAGATATCAAACTGTGTTTCTTCCCCATAGCTCTAAAAAAAAAGAAAATGACTACACATATAGTATCAAAATTCAGGTCTTTCATTTTTAAAGTTTCTCAATAGCTTGTGTAGAATCGCATTTCTCTCTTCAGACATCAAACTGTGTTTCTTCCCCATAGCTCTAAAAAAAAGAAAATGACTACACATATAGTATCAAAATTGTATTTTATAGAAGGTAACATGCTAAAAACCATTCCTCCCGCCTTCATTTCCTTAATCTGACGCAAATTTATAATTCAGACAATCATTTCGATACAGAGGAAGTAATATTTTATCATTAATTACAGATAATTTTCATTTGAAATTAAAATATAATTGTAGTGATGCAATTAAGAACCAGATTTATCCATTTTAAAATGTGAAAGTCAAAATCTGGAAAAACTATCATTAAAATTATAAAATGTGGGTTATTCACAATTAATTCCAGTTCACCAGTAATATTTTTAGAAAACAATTTCTTGTATAATAACAAAAATTCTCAATCTAATATACATTCTGCCCATCATAAATTAGAAAATTTTCAATTCAACTTTTTCTAAAAAGTTTTGGGACCCTGCTGTAAAATATTAAAAAGCATCAACAAACACAGCTAAACATCTGTCTATTACTGCAAACTAAAAATAGATGTATCAGTTTTCATAATTTTTAATTTATTACCCATATTTAATTATACTCAGAAATGAAAATTAAATTTTATGTTTTTGATTTAAATCAAAAATCATAAAACTGAAAAGTAAGTAATAGTTAGATGGACTGAAGATGGATATTTTAGTCTAAAAGTACTTTTCTTATTAAAATTATTCTTTTGTGATCCTGGTAAACAACTTTATCTTCTATATGCTGGATTTTGTTTACCCTGTTTAAAACACAGTCAATTTTTCAATAAAACTAAAGTCTAAAAGTACTTTTCTTATTAAAATTATTCTTTTGTGATCCTGGTAAACAACTTTATTTTCTATATGCTGAATTTTGTTTATCCTGTTTAAAACACAGTCAATTTTTCAATAAAACTAAAAAAAAAATTTATAATAGATCACTGGAGAAGCCCATTGAAACAGCAATTGAATGCATGCAAGCATAGTAAATATTTCATATAACAGAATAGTTCAGAGGACAAACTTTTATTAAACATTTTTGGAAAATTAAATAAAATAGATCAATCAATTTGTATTTACAAAATTTATACATATTTATATGTATAACCACAATGTAATTGTGACGAAGTGGGAAATGTGTCGCCGATGAGAAAATGAAAAATGGTGTTATACTTACCGCAATTTTGTTGTGAAGGCGGCGATGGGATGGAGGCGGCCATCTTGGTTGATTGTGAATTGACCTTGACGAATTTTGTTGTGAAGGCGGCGACGGGATGGAGGCGGCCATCTTGGTTGATTGTGAATTGACCTTGATGCCAATGGATGAAATGTTGTATACATGTTCGACTGAACTGTTTTTGACTTTATTTATTAATGTTAATAGCAATTTAAAATTATTGTGCAGAAGGCAGTTTAATAGTTGTATGGAATTATCTGTAAATTTTGTAACTTCATGCAAATGGTTTGACTGTTTAAAGAAGGATACACCAGATGGTGTGGCAAATGGTTTGACTGTTTAAAGAAGGATACACCAAATGGTGTGGCGGTTCCCGTCTTAACACGAATAGCTGTGTTCGTCTGTTGTTTGAAGATTTTAGATGTATCAGTGTGGCTACTAACTTTTTGTATGAATTTTGGAGTAACTCCTATTGTTTTAGAGATGGGAATAGCAGGTTGTATTATTCTTTATTCCAATTAATATTGTTTTTGCATATTGTAGCCTTGTTTAATTATTCTAATAAATTAATAGTTCAGTCTAAAGAATGGAGACATTTTTTCAAGTTTTTAATTACATCTTAAGTTGGGCAGAACGGAACGAATTATATTTTAGTTGTAATTGTAACATTTTTTCAAGTTTTTAACTACATCTTAAGTTGGGCAGAACGGAACGAATTATATTTTAGTTGTAACTGTAGAACTGTTCCTAGACAAGGATCGACGGAGAGGGGGTCGGGACCGGACTCAGGAGATGTGTCAGGTATGATCCCATCCATCTCATAATTGCTAATCTATGTATTAATAATTATTCAATACAATTCAAGCACACAAATCTATGGACAAGGATTTGAAATATCAGTGTTGTCTATTTTTGTGCAGTCTTGTATTTGTTAAATTTGTAAGGATTTGGGCACCGCGCCCCGTCCGCCCTTGGTTCGGCGCTAAAATAATTTTATTATAGTTTAAAAATTTAAATTAGAATCCCAATAATTAAATTATTATTTTTTTCTTTTTAAATATTTTCATTGGATAAAAATTTTATCCGATAGATGGCGACGGTAATCAATCAGACGATTCGTTTTAATACTTTTCTAAATTTTTTAACGGGTTTATTTTCTGAAATAAATTTTATCGCGCGAAATTTATTAACTATCACAATAATATTTATTGCCATTAATTACAAATATCTAAAAAAAGCAACAATACTGTCGAAGCGCAGTTACTTAGCGGAGACGATTGTTTAAGGGTAAATGCCGCATTTCTGTTTAATTACATTTTTTCTGGTGCGATAAACATCAGATTTATTGCGGGCAATAATGCGGGCAAAACAAGGCGCAAATGAAGGCATTAATATCCTCCGATGAAAACATCGAGCCATTAGGGGGACCGTTAGCATAGAGCGCCATCTATTGCCAAATACCGGAAGCACTAAAGGAAAATAACCTTTTTGGATCTAATTAATTTAGTAACTTTGTGCGATGGATCGTTAACGGAACATAAACAAAAATCGATAAAAGTACGTATTATACGTCGTACCAAATGATGCGGGAGGGATACATAATCGTAAAAACCTTACATTTTGACGGTAATGTCGCATCAATGACGTTCTGTTTGCTTTTAATGCGAATAACAAAATTGCCAGTGAAAAAAAATAATAATGAGTTATTATTCGTGGCAAACATTAAAACTTTGCTTTGTAGCGTACGGCGTTTATCTGGTTAATTAACTCCTTTAAAATTGCCCGGTTGTTAAAGAAAAGAAATAAAGAGAAAAAAGTTAAATCGCTAGGAATAAGCGAGAGATCGCAGCGACACGTCAACTATCGCTAACGACCGTTGGTCAACAGGGTCAGCTCCCATTAGCGCAAGTAGTCGCTAACAAACGTAGAGGGAGCTGAAGTACGTTATTTTTTTGTTTCGATGCCACAGGCAGCGTCGCAACAGATGCGGGTGGTCTATTGTGTATGAAGTGCAGTTGAAGACATACAAAGGAAGCGGAGTGTTTCTGACACAAACCGAAGATGAGAGTCAGCCCGGAGCTAAAGAAGCAAGGACATGCAGTGATGCTATCCCTATTGTCACCGTCGTCCCATTTCGTGCGATAACAACTAACTCCTACAGCGCAAGCAGATCTGGCCAAGAGTGTCAATAGCACTAGCTATATCCAGCTGTGATATCGTTTCAAGCAAATGATTAAAACATATTTTTGATTGTATTCTCTTTCTGAAAAGTTTCTGCTGATTGAAATGATTGCTTGGAATAGCACTAAAATATTAGACAATGATAACAAACAGTTGGGCTTACATAGAAGATGAACCAATCCATCACAAACTGATTAAATAGTAACTGACAATACGTTGCTCGAAAGTCGCTGGGCCTAGGGGCATGTCCGAATTCAGTAAAACGTGGCACTCCACCTCTGAATCGAAACTACCATCGCATAGTCCACAATAGAACGCCTCGCTTCCGATAAGCAAAACGTTTTTCTGTCCAATATCTCTGCCGTGCCATCAGTATCGAGGGAAGAAAGACATCGCTTATCTGAGTGGAGCGAACTTCTCTTCGCTATGGCCGTACTGCTCTTTATTGCTGGCGTGAGCTGTGACAGCTTTGCGTCTCTTTTTCCCCCGAGTCACACAACTGCCGTGGCAATACTCAACCATTATAAGACGACTTGTAAACTTGAAAAATGTTTTTATATTTCCTGTTCTATTCAGTACGACTTGGTGGTCTATCGCCCACAGGGTAAACATCATCGATCGGCTAAGATGGCTCGATCCGACTGGTGACGGGTGCATACCCTTGGGGCAATGGAGGGGGACCCGGGTCAGGCCACTAATACACCCCTGTATATAGTGACGAGTGATGCTTCATTTGCACTGTTTGTTCCATTCTTTCGATTCCTCCACATCTCCCGCTCGCTTCCGTCAAACGGGTCGTTACTTCTCTAGTCTCCCACTAGGCGGCGAAAACGGATCCTATTGTCCGCTGAGATGTCTCTACTTCCGTTCCCCTATCGGATGTCATGATAGTAGCAGATTGTGCCAACTTCCGGTGTAAAGAAACTCGCGCGACTTGTTTTCAATCAGAAAAGCCCGCCGCCCGTCGGGCTCGGGATTCCTACCGCGTGACGTCACTCCAATGAATCACATCAACAAAACCATCGAAATTTCCAAAACCCGATCAGTCGGAGAAAGAAAGGACGCACCATTTTAGAAAAGAGGATAATTTCTCTGATCATAAAACTGCTAATATATTCCAGGCAATAACCTTTGGAAGAAAGTGCATTGGGATAAATTGAGGTCTTTACAATCAGGCCATATCGAGATGCAAAGAAGCAGGAGATCGTTTCTTCTAACAGGTGCGTTATAGGCAAATATATTTGAGTAATTTTCCAACCGAAATCCATCCAATAAATGAAGAATTTATCAAGGAAAGAGAGAGGTAGTTGTTGACGTTTCTAGTGCTCCCCCTGGTGATACTCGAAAGGAATCGGGTGAAAAAAAGCAATGCTTTTTCTAATATGTATTCCACTCCATCAAGTAAAGATCCGGTTCAGTTCCTTCTGGATAAACTTCAGTCAAAATGCTCCGAAGAAACATTAAACTGAACTATTGTTATATCCATCTGAGTGTAGACTCTGCTCGACAATAGAGCACTGTTAGTATTATAATGTGCTTCAAATGGAAGTTTCATGTAAATCAAGTTGAGTCTCTTTAGAGAACTTCTTTTCTCAGATTCCCCCCTCGAATCTATTTGCTCGTCTGTCCGTCAATGACGCTCTCCCTTTACGAAACAATAACCGGAGAAGTTCGTTTGGCACAGAAAAATAAACAAACCTATTAAAATATTATTTTCTTCTTTAATGGTGGTAATAGCGGCTTAATTCGTTTCCGAGACGTACTTTTAAATTTCCAAAATGGCTTTTATTTAGGCCACTCAACAAAGTGTTCCAAAACTTGTTTAATTCAGAATTTTCTCCTGTTTTATTATTTTTCTCGTTGGCCTTTCTGTTTCTTTTAAAAGATATTCTTAGATGCAGTTGGAACTGATGTTACCATTTCTCTGATGCCTAATGATAATAGAAATGTCACAGTTTTACAAACAATTCGTAACAATGGAAATGTTAATAGTTGTATTCCGGACAGACGTCCAAACAAATACTGTCGGACGTTGCAACTGAGAACGAGGAAAGAGGAAACAACGATCTATAAATCACACCTGACGGAAGAATCTACTGTATCAATCGGCTCGTTGTATGTCAAACAATATGTCATCGACCTGACATACCGTTATCGCTCCAGCTGAAACAACGGGAGCATCGTTAGTGACGTCAATACGCAGTTAAACCGGAAACCACAAATTCGGTTACCGCGGTAACCAAATTATTAGAACGAATCTGACGCAATCGTACGATTTTCGCATGACCCGACTACCGTCCATAGGAAAATTATTAGCGGGGTCTTATCGAAACTTATCTGATGGCCGACCACGTGGTGAAATTTATTAGGTCGCACGCCGGACCACGTGGTCGGCGCGTGGATGAAGAGATCAATGGCGCACCCCCTAGTTGCTAGGAGACGCGCCCTCTCTCTCCATCATCCCATCTGTTGGGATTTAAACAAATAAGTCCGAGGCGAGTCGAGGCTAATTATCCCCCAGAGGACGCCACTCGTCAAACAACGCTTTAATGCGACTAAATGGTGTAGGCATAGTCACGTGCTGTTAACTCCTCAATCACTAGGATTGGTGGGTTACGACTCCCCTGGGACGCATGCGCACTGTCTGACGGAACCCGAACACAACACAATTCCGCCCGCTTTTTAAATCTTCCTTTACTTTTGTCGTCCGAAAGGGATTATGTCATCGACGTGTTAATCCCTCTTTGTGTTTACTATCACCTTAATTTCCTTTTATGGAGATTGTTCCAAGCAACCCCCACGCCTGCAACTCGCCCCAAATATTAGCGAGAAAATAATAAGGATAAAAATATTGGCCCATATATATGTATAAGTCATAATAGCGACCACCTGTAGGAGAAGGCAATTGGGAAAGAACAGTATCCGCTTCATTTATGTTAATTGAAGTCTAGTTGTTGAGAAGGTGCTGAACGGAACAATAGCCGACTATGAGTCAGTTCGGATCGTTTTACACTCAACGTTCACTTTGCTTAATGAGTCAGTGCTCGAAAGTTTGGTCTTTGGGAATAAGTTCACTTACAATACAAATGAACGATTGAATGAATGGAAAATCTGATTTTCTTGGTAGGAAGCTGTTAAGTTAAGTAGAAATAAGCCAATCTAGTTTGCACATTTTAGACTTATTGTTGGAAATTTTGGAGATATTAGCTTCCCGTATACTGCACGTCCGCCTGTAGGAGGAAACACATTTACAGGATGTCGTCCGAACATTTTTATAAATGGCATTTTTTACACTAATATATTTGTTAATCCCAACTTATATAGGAAGAGATTAGTCGAACTCGTCAATACAACACTGACTTTTCATAAAAAAACGGACTCGAACTCTCTACTCGTGAAATTTAATTTGGTTCTTCCATATTTGTTCCTATGGTAGCAGTGTGGCGTATAGCCAAGTAATGTCGGAAAAGTCTTCCTATTAACGAGCAACGGGATCGAGTTTTCAGCCTCATTCAACACTACTCCCAATGCTGAGACACAGATTACAGTCAAGGATTTTTTTCTCTCATCCGCTTTTTCGACTTCTTTTTTTTTCCTCTCTATCTGATTTGAAGAGTCTTGTTTCCACTATTGTTCCTCCGCCGTAGCCCTATAGCATCGGTAGTGAAAACACATAGAGGACAATTTAGCGAGTTTGTTCTCTTGGGACGGGTCCGTTTACTCTGTTGTAATAAGTTCTATTAACTTGAGCCACAGAGCGCATTCGCCAACGGCTTGTTTTTCAAAGTGTCTGATAGATTTGAACGAAAATTGATCTTGTATGTCGTCACACACGTTAGTTTTTTTAATCTTCTCTCGTTTTAATCCTTTGCAATATATGGAGTTCATTTCCCCCTCCGCGTAGGGGATTTTTGTATAAAAATTTTCAGCAGAGTGCACTCACGCTTCTACTATCCAGTTTGCGCTACCTTTCTCAATGCACTCGCTAGAAAATTATTTAGCACTATTATCGTTACCGGCCATCAATTATCTATCGAATAATCGCTAATACTTTAATATTTAAACTATTATTTACAGATGATTTAATCGTCAATATTTTTTTAACTGTTAGAAAAGGAATTAAAAGCGAACTTCTTTAGATTATCTGTAAAATAACACGAACCTTCTATATACGCCGAATTTTTATTTTTGAATTTAGTACAGCAAATTTTCAACTGCTAAGTCTTCTACCTGATTTTAAACATCATCTGAGAGGTAAACAAGTTTTAAAATTAAGACATTGTACAACGAAACGTGTGTTATAATTTCGTAAATAATAAAAGAAGAAAAGGAGGAAATTGTTGCAGATAATTCTTATATTCTTTTTTTTACAAGAACTATAGCAAAATCACATTTAATGTTTATAGTTTAATGACTGGATTTTTTCGTTTGGAAATTTTTTAATCAATCTAAGAAATAAATTTTTTTTTTATTTAAGATGTAAGCTGCATCTGACCATAAAGTAATTACCAAAAGATTGAAGAAGCTATTATAATTAATTACCCAGCCGTAGTAACTATAAAAGTAGAGTGCATGGGCATCTCCGTGACCTTCCCAACATTCACTTATTGATTTAATACCTTCAAATACGAGAGTTTTTATTTTACACACCGGAAAAAATATGTATTTTATATATATATATACAGGACTTTCAGAGGAAATGTGAAGTCTTAGGCAACTAATATTATTGAGGCCCTTCAAAAAAATAAAATAAAATTAACAAAATATATATATATATATTTTTCTGAAGAGTCGAATAAATTTTAAACAATTATTTGTATTAAAAATTTTAATAATGCCTTCTATATAATTACGTGTATTCTATCTCGTCCACATTAAAAGTACAAAAAATTATCATTAATTTGCTAAGAAAATTATAATATGTGGTAAATTATTGTGGTAAAAATGCAAGGGCATCTTTTCAACTTTGAAAAATATTAAAGAACAAAAAGAGCAGCCAAGCTCTAGTGACGATGCGAAACTCTACAATGGCTACGTTAACAGATTTAAAATTGGAAATTATTCCCAAACTTGATTTGTGGACTATAATCAATCTTAAACTGTGTTTGCTCTTGCGTTGTGTGTTAACCACTCGCTGAATGAGATGCGTAGCAGTTTAACAGCTGTTAAAGCACTTGGAACAACGTCATATGGTACCAATAGAAGGCCACGTGTCCGATACTATTAGACCCCATAACGCGACACATCGCTGCCTAATTTCTTTTTAATCGTTTGCCTTATTTAAATTCTAGTCTGAGCATTTAATCGCCATTTCTTATCTGTTTTTAATATAATCCACACTTAAACAATAAGCAGAGAAGACGAAGAAAGATGGTTGCAATTTAGACCACGTAGCAGATAGTTTTAAAATTAATATCATTCGGATTAAATAGCATAAAGGGGCATTCTATTATTTAATTTAAGTTTAACAAGAACTTATACAAAGATATATATTGAACTCAATTTAGATCTGTCGCTTTTTTTATGAATTTTAAACGTAGCCTAAGTTTTTATGCAAGTTTAAACTAGTCGAAACATGTTAACGGCAGATTTATATTTTAACTGGATAAAGCAATGTTTGAATATCATATGTGGCTTTTGTGGTTAACAATAATTAATGCTTAATACGAACAAAAGCATTTTACTTCCTATCAGTCTATGAAAAATGTTGAAAGTTCTAGCTGATATTCTATATTTGAACATAAACGTTTCCTTGTTTTCTCCATTTAAGATTTTTTTACAGTAATAATTTTGATGACAAAAAAAAAGAAAACTTCACATTCAGAATCTTAAAATATATTTTTCGTTTATGTTAAATTATCAATTTGTTTCGAAGATACGCATTTACGAATATGGATATATTTAAACCACGATAACGTTAACGAAAAATTGATTGAGTTTTTAAGAATTTGGTAGTTTAATTAATTTCGATTCAAAGATTAATTCGAATGATTAATTTTAATCGAAAATATTTATAGTTTAGAAGATAATCTGATAAATCGCATTTATACTAAACTTAGTTTAAATTTAATTGATTAATTAAATATTTTTATTCAGTTTATTGATCATTCTCTTCCTTTCGGAATAAAATTAATATTTAATTTACACGAAAATTTATTGGAATTTTAGCCATTTTAGACAGACTTTAAATTTATTTTAAACATATTTTATATTCCATATATTCGGATAGAAAATGCTGCGTATAAATTAATTATATACATACTATGCTAATTTTTTTTATTGTTTTTAGAAAAAATTGGTTATATTGATCACAAATGGCGAGATATTTTTCCGTGTGATTTTTTAAAACGCACGGAAAAAATTAATTTTCGTTGGAAGTAAGTCCAATTTTTAGATGAAACGAGCATATTTTACGGTCGGTGTTTACAAAAATGTTACGTTAATGACGAAAAGTTCAATAGGAAATTTAGAAAAAGGAAAAAAATGCCAGACAGAGATTAAAGACTCTTACAAGTCTGTTTTTAATTCGTTTTTCTTTATTGTAAAACGAAAGGGTAATGAATGGAAAGGAAGAAAGCAGATTAATTTACCTACAGAGATTAACAAACAAAAATAATAGGAAAAAAAGCAATAAAAAGCTTCTTGTAAGCAAAGCAGATACAAGAGGCGCGCTCAGAATGGAATCGACCAATAGTACGAAGCGACGGTCGCATTATTCACAGTCGGGCGGACTCAGTCTGATTGTGCAAGGCGATTGGCGGTTGTCGGCTGTTGCCAAGACAACCACCGACATTCGCTCCACCACGTGTACCTCCCGTTATATACAGTCGAGCGAAGACGTCTGGCGGGTTATCATTTGGATCAGCGGTCTTGGAAGGAAGACAAACTGGAGTTTCGTAAGTTAGCAGTTTTATGGGATGGTCGGTTGGCCGGCAATGGAGAAGCTACACTGGCAGAGAATCAACAGGTGAGAGAAGAAGGCAACGGGGATTTAAATCTGTCTACCACACGACACACCAGCAGCGGCGAAGTGCACGTCAAGAGGCCGATGAATGCCTTCATGGTGTGGTCGCGAGCTCAAAGGAGGAAGATAGCTCTAGAGAATCCGAAAATGCACAATTCAGAAATTAGCAAGAGGTTGGGCACAGAATGGAAGCATCTGACAGACACGGAAAAGCGACCGTTTATCGAAGAAGCCAAAAGACTTCGAGCCATGCACATGAAGGAACATCCCGATTACAAATACAAACCTCGAAGGAAACCAAAGAACTTGTTGAAAAAGGAACGTTTTCCCTTCTCCATACCGTACATGCCACCTGTGGACTATCTAAGCATGAATTTCAGCCGAGGTTTCTTCGCCCCGACGGGTTTACCTGTAACAGTACCAGCCATTATTCCGCCCTTCGCACCGCAATTAGGAGAAACCTCGACAGCGTCGGCGGCTACATCTAGCAGACTTTCACCCAACGACGAGAGAAACGAACACGAAGGCGGAAAACTAACATCTAGATCACCACCTCCACCACCCGATTCCATACTAAACCCATTTAAAACATTCAGTACCTCGAACTCTTCTACTTATCCTAGTGCAGCGTCCTTATATTCAAACCTTCCTCTTCAGGTTCCCACCTGTTTTATGTCTTGCGGATGTGGTCCTTCCAATTACGGGCTGTCATCGCCGTCCCTGTATGAGCCGTCTCGTCACAACAGCACCGTTTCACCCTCTTTAGTTCTCAATCCATTCCTGCGAGTGGCCGAAAATTACGGTTCTACAAGTCTACGAGAGCAAGGCTTGGATAGTCAAGTGTCAACTGCCCAATCTCTCTCGCCTCATCACCTTTTCGGACTATCAGCTTGTCTATCGCGAGCCAAGGCCTCCGAGACAGGAGTCGACGTGTGAAACAAGAAGAATCAGCCTATAGGATCCGTAAGTGTTTGAGTTTCCTTCTATTAGGAGGGATTTGTAACATAGCTGATATGTGTATTGTATCTCTCTGTACGATTGTAGATAGTATTTGTACGTATTGTATTCGTTTAGAAATTACAATCAATGCAGCAAAATCTGTCTGATTATTCCCATCATTACTGACACAGACCAGATTATTATCTACATACAATGTCCCAATTTAGGCGTGTATAACTATGCCTAATTAACTTTCTACCAGAATTAATTTAATGGGTCCGCCTTTATTGTCCTTTTAATTATTTTCCCCTACCTTTATAAAACCGATCGATAGGCCGAATTATCGTCTCTCCCGCGGTTTTAAAAGCCGAAGCAACAGTTTATTTTGATCAAGAGGATTTCGTTATTTTGACAGTGGCAACAGGATGAAGTCGGGCATTTAACCTGTTGATACACCTCAATCAATAGCCTGCATTAACTCCACTGCATATCCCTTCCGAAAACCAATACTTTTTCTAATATTTTTATTTTCTACCGATAAAAATAGAAATATTTTCGAATAATTCGATCTCCTTTATTATTATTATTTTTTTATTCTTTTCTAAAAATTTCGATCCGTTGTTAGGTACGGATTTGTGTCCCATTTTGCTAACGTTGTCCAACTATTGTCTCTCTTTTTCGTAACACGTCTGTCCAATCGTCGCTATTGTCCGAAAAACAGTATCAGAATGAAAAAAAAAACATTTTTGACAGGTTCGAATTAGGTCACGTTTTTGCTGCTCAATATTAATCGAAAACAGAAAAAAAAATCGATAGATCTAGCCTATATTCAGTTGGGAAGTAGGCCTATAGGTATAAACGTAATAATCGGTTGGTAGATAGGCCTATAATTAATTCTGTACTCAATCTAATGTATAGATGTTCTGTAATCGAACTAATCTATTTTGCCGAACTAGAAAAATTATTAAAACCAAATTTTGCTGTCCTTATAGTGTTGAAAATTTTGTTGTTATTTTCTTTTCAATTTATCAATTACTTATTATATTTTTTTTTTATTGTTTTTCAAAGTTTTACTTGTCGAATTTTAATTAATTATTTTTAGAGAGTTATTAATTTATTTTTATCGAGGGTAACGACAAAAATAAGTTAATAATAATAATGAAATGGGATTTTTCTCTTAGGTTACACACTGGTTTTGTTTGCTCTTTGTACAGAGAATAGATGCAAATAAAAGAGCGGCGCTTAAAACAAAACTGTTGAACAAACAGAGTGAAAAACGGTAATAATTGTGTTATTTTCAGAAAAATATTCTCCTGTATATATGGGTGGAATCATAAAAGGCTTCATTTTCAAAGCTGTCGAATGGGACGTCAAATAATATTTTTCGACGTTTACCAAACAAACAGCAATAGAGATAGCCTTGAGGGAGAGTTCTCTGCTCACTTCTCGACTGTTGTGAACTTGAATGCAATCTTTAATGACTTTTCGAGTTGGGTGAAGGAAAAGTAATATTTGCACAGACCAAACTTGTCGCAGAAGAGTGAAATGCTTCCCCTTCCAGCTTTCAAAAGTTACTCGAACAATTTTCTTTAGATTGATGTCTTTTATTTATTTTAAATCTTTATATATTATCTGAAATCTGACTATATATACGTATATATAAAAGGCGAGATTTTTTTCTTTTTTTTATTGTTGCAGTTAGATATTTATTAATAATGTAATACGGTGGATAATTGAGGAATCATTATTTGTGGTAATTACATGCTAACCTTTGTGTATAGATAGTTATGGACACGTGATGGCTTTTGTTTCCGCTGATTGGCGGAAGTCAAACGGTGGGAGAATACTATAACAACCAATGAGACAACAGAAGGTGTGTGGCCTTATATATATATATATATATATATGTGTGCAGTAACCACTATATAACATTATGAAAAAAAATCGCTTGAAATTCAGAAACGTAATTTGATATGGGATTCATCTATTAAAAATGGGTAAAATGGAAACAATATTAAACCATACAGTAATAATGTTATGTTAATTGCCATTAAAGGTAATCAAGTTAGTGATTTAAAGCGGTAGGATACGCTATTAAGTGTAGTTTTGGAAAGGTTTAAACGGTTTTTATCGATGGGTTGACCGCAAAACAAAGGTGAATTGAAAAGGATGTAGTGTATTATGCGCATGCTCTGTGTGTCACCTGTGACCTTGTGGGGGATGACGCCCACCGTCTCACCTGGTCGGTCTCGGCTGAGTGGTCTGTGCCTCGAAATTCAGCGGAAATAATTATCTTTCTAGTGGAGGAAAAAAAAAAGCCAAAAACATTATCCCCCGAGGGAACACTTTGGTTGGAAGCTGATGGAAAGTTTTGTCTGGTTTCGGAATGACAATCAAAACGAAGATAGACAAAAAGAATTTTTGTCTTTTCTACGTGTTGACCTTCGCAATGGGTTTTTGAAACCGGGCCCTGCTGTCAACTCTCTCTATACATAAATTGATATTGTGTATGGGTAATATAATACCGCTTTCACATTTCTTTGCGAAGGAAAAGATAAGATTGTTTGATTAGCTAAAGATTAACGTAATTACTCTTATGTCCGTAACCTATACCTGTACAGGTTAGAAAAATTATACATTCTTCTTGACACCAATAAATATAAATCTGTAGTCACAATAGCCGGGAGAATAAGAAGAAGAATGAAATGACGTCTGGTTAACAAAAACCGATTCTCTATTAACCCATTCTGAATTAGAAAACTTTGACTTTGCAGAATGAAACCCGCTACGCTTTACAAGCTTCAATGCATTTCAATAAAAATCGCTGTATACTTATGCATTCGAATTTTATGTAAAACTTATTAAATTACAAGCGAAAAAAATGCATTTATATTTTTAAAAAGTGAAGATTTCAGAGATTAGTAAGTGTAGGTGGTGTATAAAAATGTCGTCTCTTTCGATCGTGTGATATTCTTTGGTGATGAACTGCGTGTTGATGACGCCCATCTCACATAAAAAGTTTATCTACCGACGTCTGATCTGTAAGTTTATCTGTTGGCTTTGGATCCATTATAAATCCAGCAAACTTATCACCAGTCTAGAATTCGGCAATTATGTTTATTATTATTATTATTATTACTCTTATATCCACCATACGCCAACTATACTAAATTCCGTCTACAACAATACCATACGTAAACTGAACTGTCTACATTTTTGTTTCGAACTCGACTACATTCCTTTTAACCGCATAATCACGCAAAACTGTCACAAAAATTCAATTTTTGAGATGCAAATCTGGTCCTTGTACGTAGGCCTACTCGATAAACTTTCATTTTTTTAACACTCAATTAAAATACCCACGCAGATACAAACCTAAATTTTATAAATCGAGAGATAAATTTGTCTTATATTTATTTAAATTACGCCAAATTTTAAAAAATTTAACTTCATTACATCGCTTAGATTATAACTTTTTTAGCAATTCAACATACACAAGCAAACAATTATTCCTTGTTACCTTGTTAGAAAGTATTTTTAAGATTTATATTGTCCGGAAATTTGTTTAATGAGCTTATTGTCTTTAATAATACCCGATTATTATCATATTATTATTTTTTTAAAATATAAAATTAAACTGAATGCAAATATGTGAGTGCCGGAATCAGACAAAACGTTTATTTAACGTGGTGTAGACGATAATAGTGTCGATTGTTACGTTGATATTGGGTCCGATTTTAAAAAACGATACCGAAAAATTCAATTGCTTTATCGTCAGAAACGTGAAAACTGATTCTGGAGAACAAAATCACAATGCAAATATTACTTTTTTTTTTTCTATCTGCGTACCGGTGATGTTTAATTCCTCCTGCAGGCACGTTGTGGATAGCATCTAGATTCTTTTTGTATCGAATCGACCTATATTTCTTTCAGCCTGCGATCTTTATAAATCCATTCCCTAGAGGTTCTAGATATGGGTAGCCACACACACAAACACAACGCACACTCCTACCTATGCCCCCAACCTATATTGATTATATAGAACACCAAGATTTAGCTATTCTCTAGGCCATCCAATGTTTTGTTATGGTTTATAACTGTCCTTGGATTTGTTTGATTTAAGTTTACAAGTGAAAATTCATGCTTTTTCGTAGCGATGAGCGTGTGAAATTAGTTATATCGTCCGATTTAAACCATATTTTTAATTGTTATCTGCTTCCACGTCCGTTTATCCGCATTCGGATTTAAAATTAATAAAATCTTAACTTTCTTTAAGTTGGCATCATTACAAACATTTATAAAACTTAACTACATACTAAGCGAAGGCCACAGAAATCTTAATGCAAATATATGCAAAATCTCGTGAGAAAATTGCCAAAAACGATCTCCCGAAAAGCATAATTGCGCGCATTATGCAGTTTTTGTCCCATTTAATACCATATTTTTGACGCTGGAAGCTACAGAAGGTCAATCTCTTACCGTTTTCAATGCCTAAAAGATAGGAAACGGTAACAAGACTCCATTGGGCCTACAGTAAATTATAGGCCTATAAGACGAGGTATATAAATTAAATATTGGCCTTGTCCGCGGGAATTTGTATGAAGGAAAGAGGAAATTACTAAAACAAATATTAGTTTTCATTTTAAACATTTAATCTACTTTTAATTCATAAGTTAACATGTTTACATTTTAGTTAATATATATATATATATTTATGTATATCTTTTTTTAAATTTAATGAATTGAAACATTCTGCAATTATCATAAAAGATGTCTTTAATAGTTGCTTATTCATTTAATATTTCTTCTTTATCTTTCAATCGATCACACCTAAATAATAGAAAAAGGAGATTTGTCAACAAAAACTAAATCACATAAATTATCAAAAATTGAGTTATGCAGGCTATTAAAATGATATTTTAATAAGAGGAAAAATTTTTAATGAAATTTCTACCAATCTAATAAATTTGTTTTCGGTCAACTCTACAGTATGCATCGGTTTATAGATCTTTAAGACAAAATTTTTGATTATTTTCTAACTTCGAAGATGTATAAGTTTTATATGCATTTCTAGGCATTAATATCTTATCGAAGAGTTAATAATTAAGGTCTTTTTTGTTTATGAAAACAGAATAAATTTGATTAGTAATTATAAGTCTAACTGTGTTCTGATAAAACTGAAGATTTTAATGAGTAACACTTTGAAAACGTTCATTTAAACGTTAAAAATAGTAAGATAACAGAACATAAATGTAAAAAACTTAGTTAAAATCTTAAATTAGTGATATATTTTTTTATATTTCGCATTAAAAAACTTATAAAACAAATATATAAATTTTTTATGGAGCGAAAAGCATCAGATGGGAAGAAACATTGTTAACATTTGTTGGTTAGTTTGAACGAGTTATTCGTTGGTTAGTTTGAACGAGACGATAACTTTATTAGATTAACCAATAAGTAAATAACAAAACTTTATTATTCGGTAGAGTAACAAAACATAATTTGTTTAGTTTACTTAAAAACTCGAGATTGACTTCAAATTTACAAAATAAACCGACCAAATTTAGAATTTTTGAAAGAACGAGTTGAGGCATACTGACATAGTTCGTAGAGATTAAGTAGAACAGAATCGGTTTGATATTTATGTTTCGCAAAAATGGAACTCTTAAGTAAGAGTTGTGGTCAATTGTAGTCAGGACACAGGAAGGGTCTTTAGGTGTGCTTCCTTATTCCGGTGCGGGGGTGGACAGCTGACAGTTCCACAACAAACAACAGTGGGACGTAATGATATAGCTAGAATAACACAAGCAAAAATCTGTTCCGGTTGCACACAGTTCATTCTATACAATGCACAGAAATATACGGGCACAACAGATAAAAAAAAAAGCTGTTAAATAGTTCAGCCTTCGAAATAGGAGTTATTGACACAACGACAAACAATGAGGATTCTTTCGCTTCGAAACTTTTATAAAAGAGCAAAAAAAAAAGAAATCCTTGAAAGAATTGAGACAAATATTATGATTGAGATTAAAGACCTAAATTTTTGCAAATCGATCTTTGTTTTTTTTTAATAAACTTAAGCTATAAATATATATTTATAACGCGAGTTATAAAATATAAAATATTAAATCAATCTGATTTTATTTCGATAAGGAGAACAATCCAATAAGTAAATAACTCGTATGGGAGTTTAAAAAGGATTTATTTATAGCTAAAGGCTTATTTTCTTAACAAAGAGCAAAAAAAAACTAAAAAAATAATTTCATAACTGATATTTTGTAGACTATTTCGAAGTAAAAGCTTTCGCAAAATAAGTTTTTTTAGATATATAATATAGACTAGTTTTTCAATTTTCTATTGTTAACCAGGAAATTTTTATATTTCTACTACAATTTTTAGATTATAACCGAATTCAATAGTTCTTTTAAAAGTTATACGAGTTAAATTCCTATAAGTCTCGCTGTGGTCATTCTCATACAAAACAATTTTTACTCTTTTGAGTTTTAAAATTTTACTTTTCTGCCTTTTCTTCCGCTTAAATCTATTTGTACATGATATATTTTTACAGACTTTAGTGTAAGGTGCTTACTAAAACAGAAAAAGACAAAATTTGCAAGTTTTTGACTTTTTTCTTCTATAAACGAATAGAGGAAAATTCTTACATTAGTTTTACATTGCTTAGACTTCAATTTCGGTATAATTTTTACAGTAATTTACCGAAATAAATGCCTTTCGAATGCATGTTTTGGCATTATATTCCAATTTTGAGCTACGAAGATCCAGCTTAATTTTCCAAAAATTTTCTCTCGTTTTCCAAAATAATATCTTAAAATTTGCATCGAATTTTTTTAAAATTTGAAAGCAATTCTTCGTTATCGTTAACGTTTCGCATAACTTCACGCTACTTAGGCCTATTTTCGTGACTAATTTATATTAACTGTTACCTTTATCGTAGTTTAGTTTAAGGTCGATCGATCGATTTTGTGAAATTTTATATACAAATTTATATTAAAAAAAACAATCTAGTTCTTTTATCTCAGAATTTTTTATAATTATACGAATAAAAATAACGAATAACTGAATTACGAAGGTTATTTCTTGTGGAAAAAAATTTTATTAATCGTATACAAAGCGACTAAAATTGGATTTTGCTTCATAAATTACCTTTCATAAATTGCAAATCGCATGAAAGAAGCCAAAATTTTAAAATTTGCAATTATACATTTTAACTAATATTAATAATTTTATAATATTTAAAAAGTTACAGTTATTTGTTTCGAGAATCTCTTCGGTCTCCTAATTTATTAAAAATTCTTTATAAATTTCTGTAAAATTTACTGTAAAAATAGTTTTCTAACGTTTAATTCGATTGTTAAGTTACTCTGCAAATTTTTGTTTTTTTAAGTTTTACACGATCGATACATTTTTTTAATAATTTAACAAAGTTATTAAAAATAATATACTTAAAATTATTACATTTATTAACTTAAAAATTGTGTATTTATGTCGAAGTTATAAAATATTAGATTTATTGAACATATTTTCTTCCTTTAATTAAGCTAGAATCAGCCTAAAGGATGTTGATACAGGTAAACTATTCAAACAATTTATAAATTGAAATAAAGAATCTTATTAAGTAATTTAGTAGTTTATGACTTCTACATATTTTCCTTCTTAAAATTTAGTTTATATTTTAAAGAATTCTTCATTAAATGACATACTTTTGCCACAATTTTTCCATGCAGAACGTATATAGAGTTTTATTTATTTTTATTTTTTTGTTTTATACACAAAACAAGATTTTTAATGGAATCGATTTAAAAAGTGATTTTATTCTTTAACGTTTAATTTCTGTCATTAAAAAAAAAGAAAAACTAATTTAGCGAATTTGAATTGGAAAATGTTATTTAATTAGTTATTCGCATTTTTGTCGCATTTCGGTTTTTGTGCGAATCGAACGAGAAGAAGACTTTTCTTATCTTTCTGTTAACTTTTGACAAACGTCGAACTTCTTTTCCTTAGAATAAAAATCCAACAATCTTCATCACAGTAGAAGCGATAAAGATTCGACATGGGAAAAGTCGTTGCGACAATAACCATTTTCTTGTGAGAAAATCTGAAATATTTTTCTTAAACTCCCCAGAATACGTTATTGAATGAAAAAAATGCTGAATAAACTTTAAAAAGAGCCTAAGGCAGATCTACATTATGTCCTTTCTCGATAGCATTCCTCGTATTTAATCCTAGTCTTCCGTAGATTTTTACGACAGCTCTTCATTCTGATTCAATCCCGTTTTTCATATTTCCCCCTCTACAATTTTTCTCTTTGCATTTCTTCCTCTTTTTTTTGGGACGAATTTTCAAATATTTTAAAGTTAAATTCGAACGACTACAAAAAAATCTTATTTATTCGATTATTTTTTTTATTTATCTTTATTTTACAGTTATGTACGCATACGGACGAGTTTTATGTGCATCCAAGTCTAGTCGAACGACTACTCTCAATCTAGAAAATCCATAAATCGAAATCGAGTACCGATCACAAAAATCTAATTTTGTGTACTCTTACACTTCTATTCTTTTTCTATCTTCATTACCGAACCATTGTTATTTTTCTCTTTATGTTCTTTGTAATGGCTCTAGTTACACACACACTCTTAACATCTTAGCAACCTTTAGTTTCCACTTTAGCACTCTCCCTTTATCTTTCTTAAATATCTACAACTTTCAATTCTAAACTCCATTACACCAATCAGACCTTTAACTACGTCTTAATTTTTTTTTACTTTGTAATTTTCCTTTCCTCTTTCATAATAGGTTAATTTTCCTTCACGATGACTTGTTTCCTTTGGTGTCTGGTCGACGTCTAATTTGCTTTTGTGATTTCGGAATTTTTTTTAAAAAACTGCAGATTTCTTAATGAACTTTTATCGTGTGTAAAAATCTCAGATTCTATTTAACGCAATTTTTAAATCGATATTTATGTTTTACAGCTTTTTCTTTTTTTTTTCCCTCTAACAAATTAGACGGAAATTAGGGGTTGCGACATCGCCTACATTTTGGTAGAATTCCCCAAAAAAAAGTCGATTTGGAAGCTGGCGGTGCAATAATTTCTTACATTCCAACTAGTAAAAAGAGTATTTATCTCCAATAAAACTCTTTTATTTGCAACCGCGTTAAATCTGCTTCTTTGTCAGCAATGTTAAAATGAACAATAATTAAAATCAAGACGATTAACGGAATTTCCTCGCGCGACACTAACTTTTTTAAATCTTCCGATATTAGATACAAAAACCACTTAAACATAGTCAACTGTCAGATAAGGAGGATGAATCGGACATGGCGACTATTAACTCGGCTAGCAAATCAGCAAAAAGGATATAAAACGACATGGAAAAGAGTACAGAAACGTTAAAATTAACACCATCTCATGTTCATTATCAGCACAGCTTTGGTAACTTAACTTTTTTACGAGATGGGAGACTAGCAAATTGCACCGGTCCGCTTTTTCGTTTATTATCGCTAGTCGAGGTTTAAAAAACAAAGACGGAACGTTTGTGGATTATAAATGACATCCCGAAATGACCAGATGGGGGAAGGCAAGACAACTGAAACGTTAAAAGTGGGGGAGAATGCAAACCGTCAATAATTTTCGCCCTATCTGAAGCTACCGAGCGATAATTTTTGCCAGGCGTGGAATGGCTGCCGATAACACGAGGGGGAAAAGTGGAGGCGTCCCTAGTCGACGCCCCTTTTATCGCTGAGCGATAGCGTACCCGAACGAAAATTCCGCATCCTCGTTGACGATAGCGAGCCAAACGTGCTGTATTGTGGGATGCGATGACTGGCCACATCCTCCCCATTCATATAGGAAAAGTCCATTCTACAATCGCTGGATTATTCCTGATAAATCACCCCAACAAATGACCAACATCAGCAAACGACATCGATACGACATGAAAAAGGGAGAAAAGAAACATTTCCCCCCTAAAAGCCCCCTCTCCCGGTACAAAAATGGCGACACCCACCAAGCACCGGAAGTCCGGACTTTTGCCGGAAGTAACGCCTGTTTCTTACGACTCTTCTCTCATTGGTCAGAACATTATATTTTGAAATTGATAGAAGTAAAAAAATTTAAAAAAATTTTTTTTCTCGAATTTCGTTTACGCTTCTTTCAATTGCTTAATATATATTTTCACAGGTATTAAAATCCAAACCCGATTTTTATATCTCGGAAACGCTTATCGAAAATTAAATAACCAATCATGCTTTACAGTTTAAATTTTTTTTTTAATTGATTATGACGTAAGCAAGCAAACTAAAATTTTAAAAATCTTTAAGATTCTATTGCTTAAAATTATATATAGTTTTGTTTTAAACACGTATCATTTATTGAAATATACATAATTTTGTCATTTATTAAAATATAAAACGATCCTGCTCGCAGTTAACCAATCGCGTTTAAGAATTTTAAATTTTGAAATAACGGAAACGCGAACCGTCCAATCAGATTATTTATCTGTCAAAATGACAATAAACAATGGATAAATTAGATAATTACGATTAAATATTTGTCTCGTATGCATTTTTAAAGCGGAAATAATCTTTAACATTCGTTAGAGACGTGTCTCTCGGGCTATATGCATCTTATATAAGCTAGTAAGATTTGACGAGGGGGAGAGAACTTTAAGACGAGTTTAGCGTTTGAATGAGGTTGTAATATTCTGTCTCTCTCTCTCCCGCCAGTATTACATTTGGTTCAATGTTTCGGATTTCATATTTACTCTAGGAAAGTTTGTTTCTACCACAGAAGTTGACGAAAGAAGACACCTATAACAGAAATCGACTGCTTACTTAGCTCATAGGCTGACGACTGACGGAACTTTTCCCTCGAAAAACAGATGAAAGAGTCTAGAATTACTTACATTCGCTTCAGTCATATTGTTCCTTCTTTTCTTCATATTTGACGTCATCAGACTCCAAAACTTCAAATAAAAAATAAATAAAATAGAATAAAAATAAAGATGAATTTCAGCATATTCCTAATTATTCTATTAATATTTGATGCATATTTAAAAAAAAAAAACCGCATCTAACATTAATAACTTATGCAAAAAAAAAGTTGCTTGTCAAGCGGTTCTGACAAACAAGTTCGGAATTTCGTAATGCAGAATGGTAAATAAATATAATAAGCTTAAGATTTCTTCCTAAGATCACTAAAGAAAAATTTAAAAGACGTCCGAGCTTATATATTTCAAACAGTTTAAAAAATGAATAAGAAGTTTAAAAGCAATTTATTGGCCCGAATTTAAATTTTTATTCATTACTTTTACATACAAGTTTAACTTGGCGATTATGGCTATTTCACTTCTTCATTACGTTAGCCTCACTAAATAAGAAGTTTAAAAGCAATTTATTGGCCCGAATTTAAATTTTTATTCATTACTTTTACAAACAAGTTTAACTTGGAGATTATGGCTATTTCACTTCTTCATTACGTTAGCCTCACTTATATTATGACCGAGAAAACTCCAAAATTCAAATATAACTATTCGAATTTATGAAATATTTCTTGAGCAATGTATTATTCTATAAATAAGAGTTATGTATTGAAAAAGAAGTCCATTCTGCAGCGAGAAATCTGATTGCAACCCTACTGCACCCCATCCCACTTCTATCACCTTAAAGTGTTTGCACCTCGGATAAGCTTCACACAGTAGCCTACTGACCTCATATCCCGAAATTTTTAACTCACATTCGAAGCTTTAACATGATATTTTATATAAAATGAGCTGTTTAAACGCAATAGAATTGACAGTAGGTTGCTAACTCCCGCAATCCTCAAATATAACTCATTTGCGACGATTTTAATTTAAGAAACAAATGAAAAATTAAACACGATCACATTGATAGAAGATCGTACGAGTGAGATCTAAAACGATGAACTAGTTTGGTATCACCAAATTGCTTGTATTATACATGGACGGCCATCTTAAGTTCGTCGAACTATTTCAACTTGTCATTGTTGTACTGAGTCTATAATCGTAGCTGTCTGTAAAGATTTTCCCCGAGGTCTAATTGTTACTGTGGCTTGAGTGAAAAGTGCGATTGACATACCCTGTGTTCTGAAGTAGTGATAATCATTGGAATTGATGATCGAGAATATGATTGCGATCAGCTTAACTCCGAAGAAACGAACAGTCCGGTTTAACTCTCTTTTAATGCTCTGATGAATACATTCCACCAAATATTCTTTAAAATAAATATACAGTTATTATGTACAATTCCTCAATTAAAAAAAAGAAAGTAAATGAATAATAGTCTGCCATGCAGATGGTGATGAGCTACCCATCTGCCGATTGTTTGTTTGCGCCAGAAACACCCTCATGGCTAAACAATCCCTATACTTTCTATTCCTTATTGTGTTCTGTTCGTGTAAATCCGAAGCTGCAATCCTTACGGAGATCACATCATCACGTACTCCAGTTGTTCATTTTGAGAGAACAATTTCTTTTTTCGCGACTATTTAGAAATAGCAATTTATACGGACTTCACTCATAAACCCGTAATTTCTTTTTATCGGACGAAAATAGATTTTTATTTATTTTTTAAATTAAAAAAAGTTGCAATAGTTACAAGAGATGATATACTAAGCAAATAGTACATTTAAGTCATAAAATTCGAAGCCAAAAAGATGGAAACATAAAAAGGAGCGACAAATTTCGAGAATGGGTTCATTACAGGCGTAGACATTCTTTTTATTCAAAGGAAATGCACAAATCCGATCTTTTAACTCAACGTGTAACGATGCATGATGGATAAGTGCCTATAAAAAATCCCTAACTAGGCGTAAAGGCCGTGCCTAGCTAATAAAAGTAAATTCCATCCTAGTCTATTTCCAGCATACAATCGAAATCGACGATGTGTAAATGTGAAGTGTTTAGATGAGATTCTCTCGCTTGATCTCTTGCCCTTGAAGAGAAAATAGCCCAGAGATAGGAAAAAACTGAATTTTCTCAAATTCCACTGGAAAAGGTAAGTAACCAATGCCGGAATCGAAAGTTCACTTACATGGTTGATCGATAAAAGCTAACAATTTGACAACTGATTCCATTGGGATGGATTTCGGTTTGATCGAATCCTCCGCTATAAAATATCACTAAATTAAGAATAAAAAAAAATAAAGAAAACTCTTAATGTATTACACGAATAGCAAATAAATTAATCGTTTAGCAGATGTGATAATTTTCTCGAAATTGTCGAAAACGTTAAAGTCTCGAACGAGGTTTGGACGGAATTGCTACCTTCTTACAATAGATGGCGCCACACCTGTCTCAAGAATTGCTTACGTCCCTCTGCCGAGCGGTTTTGTCGGTCTGTCAACGTATTGTAGGAAATTCCATTAAAAATTAAAATACGGAA
Organism: Olivierus martensii; assembly: GCA_000484575.1. NCBI lineage: Eukaryota > Metazoa > Arthropoda > Arachnida > Scorpiones > Buthidae > Olivierus > Olivierus martensii. Next base: position 143,784 of record AYEL01049926.1, on the reverse strand, counting down.
GGATGAATTATAAAGTTTGTACCCGTAGACAGGAAAGAGTCGGGAGTAAACTTCCATAAAGTATATAACTTTATAGTAATCGAATACTAATTGAGTGACAGTGGCTTCCGGCAGGTTCCAATTCGACTGATGACGTCTTCAACCCAAGAAACTCTAACCTCGGGCAACTATACGATCTAATGAAAAATCACGTTTAATTATAGTGCATCAACCACCGATTCACTTTTATTTCAACCCAGCCCCAAGCGCATTCTTGTTGTCATGGAAACTATATAATGTTCTCATCACCCTTTAAGAACCAGCGAGATTTTTCTAAGTACTTCAGTAGTTTGGCTTTCAGGAAACGGCAAAGAAAAGAATGAGATTCTAAACACGTGTAAATGATTTTTAGAGAGTCGTGCCGACTAAAAAAATAACTTAAAATTCTAGTAAAGTTAAATTGGATACGCGGCTCGCCATTAAGCGAGCGGGGGTGTCGCGGATTTTCGCACCTTGCAAGGCCACAAATGATGGTTAATGAGAGACCGGGTGGCTTACTGTGTCAACAGCGTAAGCCGAAAACAATTGCTGGCCAACACACCACTCCAACTACATCCCGAAAGGCATAGGAGATACCAAGCAATTGAATTTAATCATCGGTTTAGAAATACTGGGTGAGAATGGTGGGCAAATGACAGTGTCTGGAAAGTTCAGCCGACTCGGTAACGTCTCCTTTGTGACTGTGAATTAGGGGATAAAGGCGGCGAACTAAAAACAAAAACCGGCGAGGAAAGACTTGTCACCATTCCTATTGTGCAAAAAGGCAGGTTGCAGTCGCTGATTGTAGACTATGAGCTATTTAGATTACAGGCTGCGGTATATCATTCACTACCGTTATGTGCGACTCCCTGTGATTAGAAGTTGAGCTCCTCTGCACGTGCTGTTGAGGGAAATTGTGCATATACGCGTGCGTTTGATGGTTCGCTGACCCCCAACTCGGATCAAAAAGTCTTTTTTTTTTTAATCTATCTCCTTTGGTGCTGCCTGTTCCTGCTTTCTTTTAAGGACTCTACCGAAGTGAAGCTGACACTCTTCTTTGTCACTCTACAAATAAAATACGCACGAATTTCCTCGCGTTGTAGTCGCTTTGTTTGCACTCGATAGCCTATAAAACTATCAAAAGATTCGTCCTGCCGAAGAAATTTTCATTTACTATATTATCATTTATTGCCGGATTTCGAGTGGAACAATATCTTTTTTTTAAATCCCTCTTGTTTCCCTCCTGTAACTTAAAAACCGGTAGTTCTGTATTTTAAAAAAGAAAAATAGAGAAAAATAAAAGAAAATTAACCGGTAAACAGCAGGAAAAATTACAGAATTTTAAATTAAATTGTACGATTCTGCATCAAAATGTAAATTCTGTAAAGAACAGCAGTTCGTTCGAGTGTATAAATAATATTCTGTTCATTCCACTTATGTTTAAAGAGAATAGACTGTTCTATTGAATTTAAAGATACCTGTCATCCATCAGCAACAATGAGGATAAAATGACGCCAGAAGTCAACGTTCAACCTTCATTTAGTAATTATCACTAGGGAACGATTCCACCATCTGTTGCAGTGCCGTTTAACTCTGACTCCGCCTCTTCCTACTTTCTACTTTTAACTCGCTACTGATGTAACACTGACGTAAATAAAAACATATTTTATAATTATTTTATATAACAAAACATATATATAAATCAAATTTCATATTATTACTTCCGAAGACAGTTTAAAAAATTTATATTTACCTCCTCTAAACTTATCCACAACGTTGATAATTCATCAAGAATATCCCGGCATATGGAATTTTTTTTTTTAAATAAACCTTCGAGTTGGATTTACAAATAATTACTTCTTTACACGATTTTGCCATCATACAATTCAATCGGATAATGTTAATTCTGTAATATTAAATACAAGTATTCAAGCATAATCGCATTATCATCGAATAGATAATCTTCTTAAATTAGATTTTTTTTTCCTTCTCTCGGAATTTACAGTTCGGTTAAAAATAAACTAAACAGTTCTGACGATTAGTTTTAGATATCAAAACTTGAATTAAATAAAAACGAAAATTTCGATTAATGGCGTAATTAGTTATAACGCGTTTTATCCGTGGACGAAAATCAGAAAGTTTCTTAACGCACCATCGATTTAATAATCGATTAGTTAAGCATAATCCAGGTTTTCAATATCCAATGCGATTACCGGTGCGTGTCAAATACGAACAACAAGATGCGAATAAAAGTAACAGAATCGAGTATTGAAAAAGAGTTTAAAAAAAATAAAAAAAAAGTAAGAAGTGATTATTATTACCGCCGAAATCTTTAGAAGATGTAAGATAAGAAGAAAACGTTAGTAATTATTTTTTATTTTGAGAAATTAGTGCATATATAATTCTTTCCGCTTCGAGTGTGCTGTCATGCAACGTTCGTTATAAGATACAAAAACAGTTTTTAACAAAACAATTTTTAAGAATAAAGTTATAGGCCTCGTTCTAATTATTGTACAAACGGCGAAATTTTAATAATGTATAAAATTATTCCTTTTTTTTCTTTTTTTTTTCTAAGGATTATCGTTAAGAAAACATTTTAATTTCCTCGGAACTTATTAAAAGATTTCTCTCCGCTACAATTGACTTAACACACAGTCAACATCGACTTAAATCAATTTAAATATTCTTTTTTTCAATCGTATAACGCCAATTAAACTGAATATATCGTGAATATTATTATATATTCCTCATATTATATAAGATATATGTAGTAACATACAGAATCAATCATTATTTTATAGCAATATATTCTCATTTTTATGTTCTTTAAAGACAGAACTCATAATACGAGGGTAATAGAGTTTATTATTCTGAAAATAAATAGTAAATTTATTCTTAACATATTTTCATATTTAAAAGAATAACTCTCATTAAGAAAGTAAAAAAAAAGCAAGTGTTTTTGAGTGTTGGAAAATTTCAAAAGCGGCATTTAATGCGTAAAATTAATCTAACTATAGATTTAATTATATTAAACATTACTCGTATTGTTTAAAAAAATATTAATAATTTTAACTTTCATGCCAAAACTTGGCGTGATCTACTGACCGTAACAGAATGATCATCGGTTAGAAGCCAGCTGTGAACAGATATTGTTCATTTTACCGAAATGACCGGTCCAAAATCGATTACAAAAAACAAAGTGACCAGATCATAAACGTGTACATAAATCTTCGGAGTCGATACAAATTAATCGATGCTCACTTTTGTGAACGATAGTTAGAATCAAACAAGCTTTAATGCAAAACAAACAAAAGGAAAGCAAATCCGAAGAATTCATTACAGGCACGGTGTTGAATCACTTTAATGTGGCCAAGCCATCCAATTACTAGTTGAATTGAGAAACAGCATCTGGCTGATTGACATCCTTGATTGTAGTGAAGGATCCTGTTACTGTTTCTACCGGTGGTAGACGTAAGTGGATTCTGCTGGCGATGGACACCTACCAGACGGACGACCAAAATTTTAAGTTTAGATATTTTTTTACAGCCGGATAAATATCTGAATTAGTCTACCGAAAATCTGAATTAGTTATAATTAGATCCATTTATAACATTACAATATTTATCCAGAACTTTTATCTAAAAAAGAATTGAGAAATAAAATTTTGCAATGGTAAACTTTATGACATAAATAGGCCTTTATATGATGAATAGAATTTTAAGTAACCTAATTATTAATAAAAAAATAAGAACAAATTTACTGGGAATTAAAAAATAACTTATTATTTAATCCAAACCGTACAGAAAATCTTGATTTTAAGATAAAAGAATATCAACTTTTTCACTTAAGAATAGAATTTTTTTTATAGTTAGCTATTTAAAGGATTGAAAGGGAAAAAAATGTTTGACGATCGCCTATCACGTCGTCATTATTAAAATTTTGAAAGTTTATAAATACAGAATTTTTTTTCGATATCCAACCTTAAGACACGTTACAATTTAACGATAAGATTTTTAAAAATTTATTCACCATTCTTATGAAAGAAGGAAAAGTGATATTTGCTCCTATTTAAGCGAAAAAACGAAATTTTAACAAATTATTTTAATACTTACTTTTTATCGATCTCGTTCGATGCTTCGACTTTATTTTGATTTAATTATTTGTGTAAAACACAAAATAAATTCTTGTTTTATATTATAAAATACCAAACAAATTAGATGTAAATGAGGTCAGACACGTCTTACACCTTCAAGAGTAATGACTGACAAAGTTATCAGTCTTCATTATGGATGACAGAAGATGTTAGAAGACTTTAATTGACACACACGACAGTTGAATCACAAGATTTTTTTTTCGAAGATTTAGAAGGTATTAGACGTGATTGACATTGATTACCAAATATTATTTTAATTAAAATATTTATCGAGAAATTTAAAACAAAATTCCACGAATGGATAAATAAATTCCACATGCGATAAAACGATTCTAAGATGTGTTTAAAAGGTAAATTAAGATTTTTATTTCCTAGGATAACATTCAAAAGTTATGAGAGTTGAATGGTTTATTATAACAGATAAATTTTTTTAGGTTGTTAGCAATTTTCAAAATTATGAAAATGCTTTATGTTTGCTTTTCTATCTACTATATTAAACATAAATATTTCAAAGAGTTGATAGAGTAGAAACCCGATATTTATGTTACGAATCGTTCAGATAATTATACAGTGCATTGTTTACGTTTCATAAATAAGTAGCACGATTTTATGCATTAACATAAATTCAGATAGTCGTTTATTTAACATTTTCCGAAACAAACTACTTAAACATAAAAATTTTGAAAGTTTATAAATACAGAATTTTTTTTCGATATCCAACCTTAAGACACGTTATAATTTAACGATAAGATTTTTAAAAATTTATTCGCCATTCTTATGAAAGAAGGAAAACTGATATTTGCTTAAAGTGATAAAAATATAGAATGCATAGAATGAAAATACGATATTCTATAGTTTCATACTGGAGACAGTAAACCTGTATATAATCTATATCAAAATGACAAGTGGTAACAATGTCGCAAACATCGAAATGACAAGTGGGGCGAGGAAACGAAAACGTTTTGGTATCCTGCGAGTATAGTCCTTGAAGGAATTGTGGCAGTTGGCAGGCGAGACAATGAAGCAGCAGCCACCGAGTCGATCCATCATATCCGATTTTGTAACAGAACTGTAGGTGGCCAAGGATGAAGACGCACTTGAATCGTCCTAGTCTACATTTATTTCCATATATTGATCACCCGTCCGTACTTTCTTATGCAACCAACGACAGGAATTAATTCGTCTTTAAAGCTTGCTATCGTAGTATTAATTCGTTGGAAATCGGGTACCACTTTCTTTTATTACTTTTTGACCTTTCTCCATAATTCTAAGTTAGAACGATTCTGACGAAACTAATGAAACAGGAGGGTTCTAATCAGGAACTGGTAGTTACCGCTTTAAATATAAACTTTGGACCTTTTAAACTCGTACAGAAACGATGGTGGAGCAAAATAAATGCTACTTATCTATCATTTTAGCTAATATTTATAAACATTTTACCAAAATTTCGGCGGAAGACGGATACTTCCTCGGGCATTTCCTCTCGGGTTGGCCAATTTTGGCATTGTAATAGTGCATCTACTTAAAGACGGTGGCAATTTCCCTTTAATATTACGTCATTAATTCCAAACTGTATATTTGAAATATTTGCTTGATAAGACGCAAAACTATGCAATGGATAACAACGGAGAAAATTTTAGAGCGTCAAGTATAAGGTAAGGTAATAAATTCTATCTACTATATTAAACATAAATATTTCAAAGAGTTGATAGAGTAGAAACCCGATATCTATGTTACGAATCGTTCAGATAATTATACAGTGCATTATTTACGTTTCATAAATAAGTAGCATGATTTTATGCATTAACATAAATTCAGATAGTCGTTTATTTGACATTTTCCGAAACAAACTACTTAAACATGATCAAAATCAACTTGTAACTTATATTTTCTTATATATAAGATTTTTTTTTCGCTCGAATCTCTCATATTTTAAGAGATAAACACGTGTTTCTATCATAACTGATACAAGATTTCTCTAATACATCCTTCAACAGAACCACTTTTAACTAATTAAATGAAAAAAATAAAAAATTACAGACTTTCTATATACACACAATATTTAATAATAATTTCGATATTTTTCTGAATATTTCATTATTTTAATATCTGATACATAATTAAATGTTTACACAATAATAATATTTTTCTAGTTATAATAAAAATAACGTTTCATAAACAATGTAAATATTTTATGTAGACATAAATAAATAAAAGTCGAACAAAATAATCTCCAATGATGAATAAAACATAATTTGTAAATAAAAAAGAAAACTGAAAAATTGAATGAATAAAATGCATAAGTAGATTAAAAAAAAAAAAAATTAATTTTCGAAAAAATAATAAACTGTAATAAGATTTTATTTGATTACAAAATTAACTGAAATTTGTTTAATCATATTCTATCTATTGAAAGTATAAATATGTTAAATATGTTATATATAATGTACAGGAGGATATTTAGTTTTTACTTGTTTTCATTGCTGCAGATTATTTTTCGGGGAAAACTTTTAAATTCTAAATTTAAAAATATATTCGAAAAATATTTAAATTAAAAAAAAAAATCGTTCACTAGTAGCCAATATATTAACATGGGATATATGCTATAAGGGAGTGTTTTAGATTCCAGTACCCTATGTGAATTTTGTTTAAATCTATAATATTTAAGCCAAATATTGTAATGACAGACAAACAAACGAATACAATCCATAAATTTTTTTTATTCCATTAATGATAAGATTGAAGAAGAGAAAGGAGAGAGAAACAAGTAATCGATAAAAATCGTTTTAGTTTATATTTTTATCTATTTAAAATACATAAACATTTATTTTTTTTTCGGCTTAATAGGAATTTATATATTTAACATATAAAAATATACTAATAATATTTGTTTGTATATCAATAATTCTGTACTAAATTATATGACATTGTGATCAGCTGAAAAGAATTTGATATTCAAAACTGTCAAACTTGAAGGTTTTTTTTTATTTAAGACAAGAAAGAAAACATAAATAAATAGTGTCAGATGAGAAAAATTATCTGTGATTTCCTGTATATTCTCAATGGATGAATACATCATGTTAGTGATAGCGCTAAGGGACATGAGATATCAATAACTTTTTTTTTCTTATTCTCCAGCGGTATTTTTGTGAAAGTTTCTCTTAATTTTATGACATCTGATACAGAACAAGAAACGAAAGCAAACTACCTTGTCAAAATAACGTTAATAGTTAACCATGTTAAAAATTTTTACAAATCTTCAAAGTGTAAAAACAAATTTCATTATAAAATAACAAATATATCTTCTTCCAAAATAGAGTTTTTTTTAATTATTATGTATTTGGTTATTAATTTATCAATTATAAATTCTCCTCATGTCGCGATTTATGATACGAGTATCCATGTCCATGACATGAATCTATAAGAAAAAATTTTTATCTAAAGTAACATTTTTATATATTTTATGAATATGTGCACTCAGAACGAAAGCTTTTTACATGCACAATTTTTATGCTTGTTTATGTTAATCTATTAGTTCATAAATTGCTTGTTTAAATATTTTTATCTAAAGTAACATTTTTATATATTTTATGAATATGTGCACTCAGAACGAAAGTTTTTTACATGCACAATTTTTATGCTTGTTTATGTTAATCTATTAATTCATAAATTGCTTGTTTAACTAATCCATTACTATCTTGAAAATTCATGCAAGCCGCCATATTGAAACAAAATGGCGGCTTATATAATTTTTTTAAATTGCTCCAAATTTTATAGATTTAAATGGATTTGGACAGGTATGTTTTACTCTTATTTTAACATTTATATAAATTGCTAAAACATATTTTGAATGTTATCTTTTTAACGCTTCCATTGATGATATAAATATAACAATCGATGAAGTCAAAATTCTCACAAAATCGTAGAAATAAACATAAAATTAACAACTTCTCTAAATTTTATACCTTTTCTTATTCTTAACCGACTGCCGAGATAACACGAATTAATCGAAGTAAAAGTCTTTTATTCTAAATTTAAATTAATTAAAAATTCTACAAAAGTTAGAATTTACTTACTTAAAGCTTAACTTACTTTTCCACCGGGAAAAAAAAATTTTTAAATTATAAATAGGAAGAGTAATTAAATCGCATTAAAGTTAATTTGTCGAAAGCTTAAATTCGATTTAAAATTAATTATTTATTCTTTTTATTTTTATTTTATTTGTTGCAAACAAAGGAATTTAGTTTAATGAAGCAAACAAATATTCCTTTTATTTAACACTCAATCTCCTTAAAACAAAATTTAATTATAAAGTATTTAAGCCAGATTTATCTCGAGAAAAACTTATTTCAAAACAACGATAAAGCATGAGAGAAAATATAGAATGTGTAATGAATATTAACCTCTAAATTAGAGGTTTTCAGAAGATATTTTTCAACAGACTCACTAATGAAAAGATTCGTGAATAAATGTTGAGGAAGATGTTATCCTGCTAATTTTTATTGGCATATTCAAGCAAAAACTAATTTTTTTTTTTATTTTTCTTTGGCTAAAATGTTTTACCTGAAGTATGGCAGCGTAAAATCCCTGAGGATGTGTGATTGTAGAAGAAAAATTTTCTCTTGACGTTTTCTAACTTCTACTGGAAGGTTTCCAACTTCCTCTTCGATTCTTACTGGATGTTACATTTTAGTTGCCTGAAGTCTTTAGTTTCTTCTCTATCTTTGGACACAATTTTAGACTTTGAATAAAAACTCGAAAAAAGTTTAAGAAGAAAAGGAAAAAAAAAATTATTTAAGTGATAACTCATGACCTGCTTTGGCATTTTAATATTGATAAAAGTAAATTATTTTCCTCAACATTTGAGGAGATAAAATTAATTATATTTTACGATATCTTCAAGTTTGTTCAAACTTTATATTAATGCTTAAAACGCCTTTAGTTAGTTAAATCACTAAATTTGTTATTTCTTCTAATTAAAATAAAAAAAAGTAGATTAGAATATAAGAAAACCGATGGAACATACACGTTTAAGCTACATTTTTTCTCTTAAGTAGAAAATTCATGTGGGTGTCTTTTAGGAATGTGCTAAAATATTCGATATCCTTCACTAGTCTCATGAGAACTCAATGGCGATTTGATTGTCTGCTTGTTCCTTTCAGTTGGAGATTCTTAAAGGCTATAAAAGCGATGTTCTTGGCGAGAAAACCGAGAATTTTTCTATTGCTATAATAGGAATTTACGACTGGTTCACAAATTCCTTTTAGCTATCAATAGTCAAGTATTTGTATTGGTAGTACAGATTGTTTTATGTGAAATATTAGTTAAAAGTCGGATAAAGTTTGTTTGTTCGACTTACTATAATATAAATTTTTTAGCAAAGCGTGACAGCAGCGTATGATTTATGAGATTATTTTTCTAATAATTTTTATTCAAATATTTTTCCAAATAAAAGAAAGAAGCGAAAAACGTGTTTCTTTCTAGGCAAACTATATTTTAATGCGGTTTTGAAATTATATTCAGCTCAAATTAGTCGAAGAATCTGCAGAATGCATTATAATTTATGAAGATGCAAAGTTTAGTTTTCTGTTTTCGTTAAGAGATTATGACCGAAAATCTGCCTTCTATCTTTGCTCTTGATTTTTTACCTTCTTTTTACTTAAAAAATAATTAATAAGTTATTTTTAACCTAATATTTTTCATAATTTTTCTAGTACTTTTATCAAAAAATAAATTACTTTCTTTATTAATGCATGGTTTAATTTAATAAACATGAATATCGTCAGTTTGGCATTAAGAATAACTAAAGAATGTGCAAAAAATGAAAGAAATGTATTAATTACGAGTTATTTTTAACCTAATATTTTTCATAATTTTTCTAGTACTTTTATCAAAAAATAAATTGCTTTCTTTATTAATGCATGGTTTAATTTAATAAACATGAATATCCTCAGTTTGGCATTAAGAATAACTAAAGAAAATGAAAGAAATGTATTAATTACAAATAAAAATTAATACTGGCAGAAAACTGAATAACTTATAATTTTAACAAATTTGTATATTGATTATTCCGGTTAATTTTTGAACGAAAACATTTAATTTTTTTATGATAACTAGATTAAATTTTCAGCGAGTTTATTATAAATATTCGAACAGAATTCCCATAAATTGGACATCTCTATCCTAACAAGGAAAGAAAAGTAAAGATAATTGAATGCTATGAAGAAAAGGAGACAGATTGAAGATCTGGATGTGTCATCCTCAACTTGAGAAATGCTCAGGTAGAAGAAAAGATAAGAAAGATATCTCGTAATGAGTAGCGAACTGTTGACAGTTCATTTGTCATCTTTATACTCTTTTGTACTGAGATAAGAGAAGCTATTTTCTTTCACTAAAGAATTTTTGTTCTACTATAATTTATAGTTTAATGGAGTTATTAAACAAATTGTTAATGGTTGAAATATAATAATTAGCAACAATAAACTGGGTGTTACTGCTCCAATTAAGGATTATTTATTTGACACATTCAGATTTGTTGCTCATAATGTTTGATAAGTTAATTATTAAACAAATTGTTAATGGTTGAAATATAATAATTAGCAACAATAAACTGGGTGTTAACTGCTCCAATTAAGGATTATTTATTTGACACATTCAGATTTGTTTCTCATAATGTTTGATAAGTTAGAAAGTTAACATTTCTGGCGATCGAATTTTTATTAGAAAATGTTCAATATCAGTTAATAATTTTGATTAAAATATGATTAATAAATTATCAACATCACCGTTAATAAAAACGACTAAGATATTATAATTTGGCGTTACTCAAATTTAAGATTGAAGCCAACAACGTTAACTGATTATAAATCTTTAATAAATCGAGCAATGAATTATTATTCACTGAATTCATATTAAAATTTTAAAACTAGAAAGTCGCGTAATTAAATACTTAATCATTGTCAAAATATAGAAAAAATATTAATCAGGTAATAAATATTTCAGATACTAGCATCAGAAAGCAATATTTGTGGCAGATGACTTTAGAATCCCAGTGGACATATTGTTTATCAGGATAAACTCAACATTTTTTGCTTCGGTGAGATACTTCAAATAACAAAATAAGAAGAGAAATGTAACAAAAATAATCAATTGAGTAGCAAAGAATGATGTAATTCAGTTTACTTGTTACGTGCCCTCGAAACGAACTTAAGTAGAACGTTTATTTTTTTTTGTATTAGCTACATTTTCACCGATTTCAGTATTTTGGCGACTGTTGTCATACGTAAACTGGAATCAATAAATTTTTATATCTTTTTCTTAGTTAAATAACATTTTACTTGTTCAGTAACAGCGTTACTTATTATCCTATATGTGAACTGTGCCAGATGGGTTTTTAAAACTATCCTGCTCAACAATATTCCATTGTTTTGAATGAGTAAAAATTGATCAAAGTACAGTATAAAATTTGATCTTCATTGTCATTATAATATGTTGAAACAATGCTATCGATCACAGTTAATATAAAGCCAAAAACAATTCCATTGTTTTGAATGAGTAAAAATTGATCAAAGTACAGTATAAAATTTGATCTTCATTGCCATTATAATAGGTTGAAACAATGCTATCGATCACAATTAATATAAAGCCAAAAACAATTTTTTTTTCAGTAAAATATGCAAGAAGCCAATTTTAAACTTCATCCAAAACAACAGCAATATAATTTTTTAAAAAAGTTGTCGAATGCTGGGAGCGCTCCGAAAGCGCTTTAGATTTTATTCTTCCTAAAACGCTTTCGGCTCAAAGTGTAAAAAGTGCTAGAAAATAAAATTCAGTTACAGTTTAGAAAAAGATAAAATAATAAGCGATTAAATTTGTTAATTTCTTAACGCGATAAAATTTTTAGCTTAATCGCATCGCAAATCGCGTCGCGAGTCGCTAAGCGATTACGCTAAAAGTATAAATAGTATATCAAAAAATAATAATAGAATGGTTTCAGTTGAAAAAATTTTATGACATTGTTAAAAAATCGATAACATAGAAACCTTTCATTCTGAGACATCAAGTTCATTTGTTGATCGTTTCTGTCAATTCAATCTAAAAAAGAATAGGATAGTCAGAATCGCCTAGAGTGATTTTGATGTAACGAAGGACGACATAACTATTGACTATTTTTCAGTGAAGAATAGATAATGTCAAAACAATAGCCGAAGGAATATTTTGAATTGAAAGAGATTTTTTTAAAAATTTAATACAAAAAAAACCAGTTAACTGAGATAAAAGTGTTTATTATAAAAATGGAAGATATTTTAAAATTAAAGAGAATTGCAAAAAGAGAATACTTTTTTTATTTTTGTATTTATCATCGAAAACATTCAAAAATTATTAAACGAAAGTCTTGTATAGTGTTTTGAATTGGCAATTATGTAAAGTCAAAGATCAAGTAGGTAAATGGTAACAGAATCCAAAAACATTCTTACCTATAAGCATTGTTGTCAGATGCAGTCATGATAGATGATGATGGATTTACTCAGAAGCATCTCTGCTTATGACGTCACTTGTATGGAAAATGGTCAACATCTATCTATTTCCATACTGTCTTCCTAAATTCTAGAATGGCCCGAATTCTCAACGGAAATTCAAGAAGTTCAAATAAAGTTTATTGTTGGATTTTAGTATCTCGAAAAGATTTTTCTACCAACTTATCAAAGAACATATATATATTTTTTTATAGTAAGAAAGAAGCAATTCATAAATCTAAAATATCAAAAAAGGGGATGTTAAAAAAAAAGATTATTGGAGTTGAAAGAAAATACATTTGACAGGTTCTTCTGTAGGATTTTCTCGCAATTTTGACATCTACTTCGATTATTTTTTATAAGATCATAAAGATTGTATAGCCTTAAAAGCGATGCAAAGTTTAAAGACAGACCGTTTATCAATACTTTATAACATCATAAAATATATAAATTTTGATATATAAATTATATCAAATATGTGACTTAAGTGTGTTTCTTAAGTACTGTTATCTATCAAAAGATTAAATATATAAGTGCCCAGGTAGATAAAGATGAGTTACTGTTAAAGTCAACTATGAGGAACACATTATTCAATATTTATTTATAAAATTCAAACGTTAAACTATGATAATATATATATTTTTTATTTAAACAAAATTTATCATTAAGCTGAAATATATTACGATGAATTAATGAAAAGAACAACAGATTTTAACTCATAGAGAAAATGAAATCATTAAAATGCATGAACTGTAACAATAATTTTTTGTAAGCATTTTAAAATTTATTTTTTTTTGCATTTAGATACAATAATATAAATAAATAGTTTATAAGTTAATCCAACTGAGAGTTCTCATAAAAAAATAAAATAAAGGTTTTCTGGTAAAGGAAAAAAACATTTATTTGGTCAATAAATTTAGAAATTATTGTTGTGTAGTTATATTAAAGTATAGATGTCAGAAATAATGATGTATACTATGATTGGTTTATTGTAAAAAATAATTTAAAAAATGTGTGTTAGAATCTTGATGATAAAAGAAGAAAAGCAATTCTTGTAACTGAGAAAGTAATAGAATCTAAAGAGTAATAGCTATCTCTATACTATTATAAATATTGAATATTTTATATATTTATATAACTTTATATAATCAAAACTTATTATTCGAATATATCATGAAAATGAAAAATGCTTCGTTTGAAACGTTTCATTTTCTTTAAGAATGATTATATATATGACAAATCAAAAGATACAGATATCATTAAAACATCCGGCTGCTTAAACTCATACTATAACAGACTATAGAAAGAACAAAGAACTTTTATTTTCTTGTTTGGTAACTCTAGAAAGAGAAATCTTCGATTGTAACCAACCATGAAATGATGATAAAGAGTTTGGAACTTTTGATGGATTTTTCTCATTCACTACTGATTAAATATGAAGAAAAACTACATGGCGACTTTTTCTTTGACAAAACGTATCGACTAACTCATTTAAAACGAGTATAAATTAACAGCGGGTGCTAAAATGAAGATAAAATTGTTTCTAAACGCAGCGCGTCGCGTCGCACACGAAACGCGATGGTGAATAACATTTCAAGAAATTTTAAAATAGCAAAGAATCATAAATGAGATAAAACTTTAGAATTATGAACTGTTTATGTTTTATAAATCATTGATTCTGAAAAGCGATGTGCTGTCGTCTCAACACTCGCTTAATACTCGAGTTTTCAACGAGATAATCTTGCTTCTTTTAATGATAATTAGAATTAATTATGCTTTCAAGAAGACTTACACAAAATGTGCGAAATAATTTATCGTATATATAAAAACAAATCTCGAATTTTTATTAATATAAATGATTTTTCTTCTGCTATGTACGAACGATTCATAAAACTGGTAGTTTATATATAATCAAAGTTGTCTTACATGAAATACGATAATACATTTACAACGTTTGTTTATGTATGATTGATGATGCATTTTCTACTGCCAGATGTCCATTTGCAGACAAATCGTCGCCATTATCTTCTGAAGTGTTTCGATTATGAATGAGAAATATAAATCACCGTCTATAAATATTTGAATAACGCTTTTGGGTGTCAAAGGATATAAACGCTGCTTTTTTCGTCAGTAAAATTCTTTCGCCGTTCTACAAAAGACTACAGGCGAGTTTTCTAAGAAATTTCCTCTCATTTATCACTGTCATATTTAGATAGAATTGCAAAATTTATAATTTAAATTAGATCTCTAACATGCATCAAGTTTACTAAAAACGGATGAAGAATTTCAATTTTTCTATTTATAAATTAATTTTTTCCATGTAGTAATGATTTTAAGTGATAACGTTAAATTAGCATCTTTTATAAAGTTGTTATAATGAATAATTTATAGATAATTACTTGCTTATTATATACTCAAAACTTTAATAAATATATATATATTTTTAACGTTTTAATAATGTGCATATTTATAAAACAATCACAAAATTATGCTCATTATTTTACATATTCAAGCACTTAAATGATACTTAGAGGTTCAGAAACTACTAGAATGTATAACATAAATTTTAGCATTCTTATTCATTAATTATATTAATAAATTTTTAATAATGAAAACAAACAATCTTTTATTTTTTATCATCAGGCTATCCCAAAAGAAATGTCGTTTGTAGCATTAACTTTTGAAAGGATATAAAAGATAAATCATTTGCTAATTTAATCAAGTATATATTCAATATAATATGACCATTTCAGTTTAGTAGTATTTATGCTTTAAAAATGCATGTTTAGACAAGCTGAGACACGTTTGAACAAGTACAGCATGAAAAGACATCTTTTGAGATAACTTGATAAATTCATTATGAATAGGCATAAACACCTCTAAACAAGATTATATTAAACACTGTTTCTTATTACAGGAATGAGAATAATTAAGATCGAAATTCAAAACGTCATAATTTCCTCGATTAAATGCTATTAAATCTAAAATTAATATTTGAAAAGAGTATTCACTAGAATAATCGGATGCCAGAGTTGAAGTGTCAAATGCAGTTTATAAGAAAACTAGAGTAGTTTGAAAGCATCAAAAAATCTGTCAGAGAAAAAATGTTTTTCTTCTGCGCTGCAGGTAAAACTCTAGATGATTCAACCGATTTCGAATAAAAAAGCATCAAAAAATCTGTCAGAGAAAAAATGTTTTTCTTCTGCGCTGCAGGTAAAACTCCAGATGATTCAACCGATTTCGAATGAAATTTAGAATTTCTATATTGATTATATAATCAATATATAAATTCTAAATTTTATTCTAGAGATCTATTCTAAAATCTATTCTAGAGATATTTTAGCACAATATGGTTAAAACAAAAGAGGAAAAGGGAATTATTTTCTTCATAAATACTACTAAAGCCCGCATTTGTTAAACTGATTAAATTTGGAATAAGTAATTACTGAATGTGCTTTGAAAATTTCGATAAAATCGGCTCTAAAATAGAAAAATTATTAGTGTAATTTGTTGGTATTATTATTTATCATTAGTATTTTTACTAAGACCGCTAAAAAATGAAATATCTAATACAAAAATAATTAAAAAGTTTCAAATTCACGTTATTTACAGTTTATAACCGATTGAATATAAATGTGAATTGGGCAAGAGTGGCAGAAAAGTACTCTAGCATGCAATCACCCAGTAATATTTATATACTCGAAACAGAACAATTCCATCAGAAATCCAACTTTACATGCGAAAGACAGTATCTTACTCAATGGGATCATGAAAAGATCTTTTGATGCAAGAAAATACAACTCTAGAAGATCATACCTTAGACTTTGAAAGTTACACATTCACACAATATGTGAAGAGAAGTTTCATCTCCTTGACATCAACTATATTTGGACTCTCAACAATCTCAATTAAATGAAGATGTCTTCAGAAGGAGTTGCTTGTTTGACATATCAATTGAAAATAAACTAATACGGTCAATTAAATAATCATTTCTAAATTATAGAAAATATCCTATTTTCTTACTATTTAGTTAATTTCCAACGTTAAATGTGCTTGAGTTATTTTGAATTACTTCTTTATCAATTAAAACATTTACAAGATCTTAATGAATATTTCTCTTTAGAGAATTTTACTTATTATAAATGTATGATTCATCTTAAAAAATATCTTACATCAAAAGTGATTACATTAAATATTTATAATTACTTACATTAATGAATAACTATATATTTATTTCACTAAAAATAATAATTGCTCTTAAAAAAGTTAACCTTGTTAATGCTTTCATAATTATTGAAGCAAATAAACAAAATACATTACATATTTATTTAATTTTTATTAATGAAATTCATTAAGCGATTTCTTTATATTTTAATTATATATTTATATAAATTCTTAATTTACCTATTTTTTAGATTTTTTTCTGAGAGATAAACAATAAAACGTTTTAATTGGATATTTATACTATACATTTTCTATCTAATAAAAGTACAAATACGCAGTTTTATATTAATTGAAATAAATTAAATTTTATAAATTTTTAATTCGTTTAAGTTATTCGAAAATTTGGAAGAAAGGAAATAACATAAAAAAATATTCTTTCATTTCATTCATTTAATTATCTGAAATAAAAAAAAAACTTTTTTAGATTTAGAAATTTAATTAATCCCCTCTTTCATTTTGATGGTGGATATTAATTAAATTTTCAAATCTTGATTTTTGCAATTATTATTATTATAATTTAAATGAATATTTTTTTAACTCATAAGGTAAGGTAATAAACTTCCTCATCTGACTGCTGCCATTAATGGCAGCCGCAGGGTAATTGGATGGGACCCGGATGTGGAAGATGGCGACGTAAATCAAGCTAAACAACGGAGTAGACGTCTCTAATACCAATTGTTATCCTTCCGCAGTATGTTGAACGTTGAAGCTGTTATATATTGAGTTATCCTAAGATTAATTCTATCAAGGAAGTTATAGCCAAATCTCATCCTTATACGAATTCCGCCCCTTATTCAAATATAAGTTAGTTTCGGCAATGCGTAATTTTTAACACTTTACCTCCTTTTTCTTACTACTTGGTATAAGTAAAGCGAAAAGAACTCTTTTAATGCCGAAACCGCATTGTTTGCCTAGCGTGAGGAAGAAAATTTCCGCATTTATAACATGATTAAAGATGATAATCGCGTATTTCTTTCGTTAAACATACTAAGCTCCATATTTGTTCCCTTCACTAGTCTGCAATCGCGTAAAGCAGGATAGATTTGATCGAATTTTTCACCTTAGCCAATTGACCATTTTTAAATTTTAATTTTTTAGACATCTTTTCGCGCCACAATTTCGGTTTTCGTCATTTTAAAATTGATCTATTATAAGATAGAATTATTAATTATTCGGTATCGAGAGAAAAATGCAGAAAAATATGTCATCGGAACTAATTCGACAGAATTGAGAGACTCGACCGCTACGTTCGGTAATTGAAACAATTGCAAACATAGTCGAACGAATAGAAACACTCGGATCCGCTCTTCCATTTTTTGCTTCTCCAATTAACCGCTTGGAACAAAAGAAGCTGTTAATGACATCCTTGTTATCATCGCTAATGACATTCTCCGCTCTGGCGATTACAACAGGGACTGTTTATTTAATCCAAAACTGCACAGAAGTTTTGTCTGAAAGAGTAGACTTGTCCCGCGGCTTTGTTGACGTTTGTTCTGGAATCGACTCAAAAGTCACGATTTTCTGGATTGTTTTCCTTCTATTTCCATCCTGTAGGAAAACAAGCCTAGCGGCAGATAGGATTTTAAAACGAGGGAGAGAGAGAGAGAGAGCTTGGACATTTAACAAAATAAGCGTTCTCCTCCGAAAAACACCTTCAAGGCTAAAAGGGAAACTAGATTTTATAATCAAATTTTTACTTGCCACATATGAGAGAGCTTTGACTGCAAGTCCGAATGTCATATGGGATGCAAATTGGAAAAGGAGTTGTTCCGTCCCTGGAGAGAACATGTTTGTTTAGCTGGTCATTAATATTGATTGAATTTCCGGAACAGATCTACAAGATTTTTACTCCAACACATTAGTATTCTTACATCTGTGATAAGAAACCAAGAAAAAAATATTTTAAAGATTATATAAAAAGTGTATATAACTCGATTAAAAATGGTGGTCGAGAGAAGACAAGAATTTTTTTCTTTTCCACTAAATTTTTTCCTTCTTTTCGAAAATTTATTTATTCCAAAATTATATTTATAGAATTATTAAATTTATTCCAATATGGCTTTCAATAATTTTCTCGAATTTATTTTTCTTTTAGTCAATAATACCAAAATAGAAATGTATAAATAAAAATTTACACTTCCGAGATATGTGGTTATAATAATGAAAAAAAATATATATTAAAAATCAACTTTATTTAGATGAAATCATCATATTTTATAATAAAAAAATTCATAAAAGTACTGTATATAAATTACCACATAACCAATTTTATTATTGCGAATTAAGTTATTTTTATTTTGAAAGAATTAATATTATGTTAGGCTAACATAATATGAATAACATAGAAACATATGTTTCCTACAATAACCATAAAAATCCTTCTTCTGTTAAAAATCATGATATATTCCATTAAATAGGCGACCTACTAAGTTGATTTATGTACAGGTAATGTTGATAAATAGAATATATATTATTTCTACGTGATATTATGCACGATATTTATATTACAGGTGTACTCTTGAACTGAAGATGTTCACTGTGTTAAAATTTTTCATTTTTACGTGCACTGTTTAATAATTAAGAAGGTAGGAGTGTAAACAGTGTTATAAAAAGTTAGCATTATTAATTATAATTTAAATACTGCAGAGAATTTTTGCAACATTTGATAACTTTCAGATACATCGATGGCATTTTTTTTATTTACAGAAATATATAAATTTATAGAATATATACATCATGACTAAGCAACTTGTGTGGTCGTCTGGACTTCCTAGAGACCTAAAGGCTATAATATGTGGAGCTCTCTGGCGCCTAAATGTTTTTTTTTTCTTTCTAGTGTTAGTTTTTGATATTGTTTTTCTGTTTATTTTTCTACTCTCTGACTGACCAGAAATTAATTCGAAAAGATATATCTATAAATTGTACTCTATCTACAAAAAAAGGAATATGCCGACAGAAAATAATATATTCCACATTCCCCGAGGCTGTTAATTCGAGTCGCCAGATTATATAGGTCTTTGTAGACGAACGAAGGGGGAAAAAAACTTTTCTTTGCGATAGTTTCTGATGTCGTAGGCAAAAAAATGAAAAAATAAATAGCTGTGAATATAACAGTGGTAACGGATTGCAGAGTGTGCTAAGTTGGCTAAATAAGGTGAGATACATCTCGTTGGAGGACGGGTTAAAGAATTAATTGTGGTTCTTTAATTGAAAAAATTTCCTTTGTGAAAAAAGCTAGGCTGGTATGATTATGGAGATAATACGATTGAAGAAAAAGCGGCTTTCTGCAACGCAAACATAATTTCTGCCGCCCCTTTGACTCCCATGGTAAGAAGAGATTCAAGGTCAGTAACCACGTCGAATACTACCTCGATCGCTTAATATGGTATAAGTCTCGAATGGAAAATCCATGGCACACTAGAGACATTAAGGCACAAAAGTATCTGAAAAGCCCCCGATGGGCTAGGAAGCACCTTATGAAAGGGTCAGCTACCCTCGAGCTAACTTAATGTTCGACGGGGCGAGCAAAAGCTGTGAATTGTCATTAAGGGTTTTTCTCCGTTGGTACATTTAGATAAACACACAGCCATTAATAGCGAACATCACCATCCTTTGTATTATCTTCACTTAATGGAGTTGGGGAGACGGAAATGGCAGCATGTAGAATCGCTATCGGACCAACGTCGACAAGTGCCCTGGTGCGGTCGACGGATGTGGCAACCCAACCACGTGACCTCGACGCTCATTGTGCTTAATGGCAGTTATTGATGACGAACGGAACGCCTCGACTTCTGCTTTCGGGAGATTAATGGAGCAGCAGACATCGTGTGTCCTCTACCATTGGTCGTGAGCCAAGGTGGAATTTCTCCTGTTGAGTTGCCAAGAAAATCATCCTCTCTAATTTATATATTAATAAGCCATTCACTTCGTCTCTAATTAACCAATCATCCGGATTAAAGGCTAAAGTCACGCTTTTTACCTAAGGCCTACATAACTACCTAGCATAATTTCTCTTACACTTTACGCTTCTTTTAAAATTATAGTTATTCAACGTAAAAGTAAACATATTCCATTCTTAATATTTTAGCGTAAAATTTTGATGTTATTAATGTCACCTGTATAAAAATTGGAATAAAAATTGAAAAATTCGCGAAATTATTCCGATTTATAAAAATAAACTTAACTGAAGAAATTCGACTATTCGATTTAACAGGTTTCATTTATTTTGCACTTCTATATATATAGTAATCAAGTTGGAAAAATAATTTAAAAAATAAAGTTTAAAGATCATTTTTATATATTCTACTAAGTAATTAAATCCTTTTAAATTTTAGCGAAAATTTAATTTATTAAATCTGTTGTTCGTAACAATAACTATCAACACAATGAAACTGTAAGCTGTTACACATATTAATATCTAAAATATAAAACTTTTGTTTATGTAGCCAACTTTAATGATAAATCAAGCTGATAATAGGCCTACACTTTCTCTTGTTTAATACTATATTGTTGATTTTTAATCTACTTTAATATATGATAAATTAGGATAAAAGTACAATTAATCAAATATGAATCTAGTTAACGTATAACACATTTAGTTATGTTTACGCGTAATTTTCAAGCACACAAAGAAACCATTCTTAGTAATTTAAGAATTGTTATAAAATTCTAGAATTTACGCTCCCGAAATGATAGAATCGTATGAAGAATTTGGTTTTTCATCTATAAAATAAGCCTATCTTTTCAATGAAGTTTGTCGAATTGCGTATAGGAGATACACTATCGGTTAATTTGTCTAAAACTTAGTTATCGCTATGTAAATTGAAATAAACGTATCTATAAAATAAGCCTATCTTTTCAATGAAGTTTGTCGAATTGCGTATAGGAGATACATTATCGGTTAATTTGTCTAAAACTTACTTAGTTATCGCTACGTAAATTGAAATAAATGAAAATTATTAATAAAATTGATTAAAATAATAATTTTTTTATGTAAAATTTGGATTTACATTGGTGGTATTTTAATGCGTTTTCGAACGATCTGAGGAATGAAAAGGAATACTGGGAACACTGCCAACGTTCATTCGATTTTTCAACACAGTGCAGTATATTATATCTTCACAATACTCACAAATAGATTTTTATTTAATACGTAACAGGTAAACAATAATAATAGCAGTAACTAGTGACTACTGGTTGCTGCAAAAGCTACAAGCACAGTGACGCGTTTTTGTAAAGTTTACAGCACGATTGAGCTACCGCAAGTTATATTGTTGTCCATGGAAAATAAGCAATTCTTTCTAAATATTATCACTCGAAATCGAAACATCGTTGGACTAATCGATTAAATTTTGAAGAATTTTAAACTAGCCAGAATCATAGAACTTAAATTTGTCGACATATTTTCTTTCGTATGATACAAATATGAGAAAAATCTATAAATCTGCAACAATTATCCGAAAAAAAATTTTTTGACAAAATGTCACGTGATTGCACTACAGTCAGAAGCATAATCAGGGAAAAAATCGGTCTTTCCAAGGCAAACATTCGATGCAATTGGATCTCTAGAATGAAGAAGAGCCTGGGCTGCTGCACGACAAGGGCCAATCAAAGAACGCCCCCCTTATCCATAAACCTGCACATTGTGGACGCTTGAACGACGTCAATCGAGCTACGTTCGACTTAATCAAGGAGGGAAAAGATTAATCGCAGTAAAACGCCACAGAATGGCTGGTTCTGTATGATTGAAGGGCTGTTTAACTGCGCCAATTGTGATCGTTTTGGTCGCCTTAATTTGATTCTGTAATTTATGAGTCCAGTTTAAAATCGTTCGCCACTTTGCCTTTGCAGATTATTCTTTCGTTTTTCTTTTCATATTTGGAATTCTAATGATTGTTTTCGAGATTTTATATAGGCCTAGCTCCATCAAAGTGGAAAAAACTTAGCAGTAAAATTTGTGGAAATATTTTCCTGCGTTTTAATTTAACTTATTTATTTATATTTAAAATACGTTTACTTTGAATCTGTGATGTAGTTCTATATGTGGTCTTTAAGATAATATTTAATATAAATTTAAAAAATAAAAAATATGCATCGATTATCGGGAAAGATTCGGAAGAAATGCGTGATTTGAACTTTCGATGTAAAACGGGTAAAAAATGAAAATTATTTTAAGATGTTATTACTGCGGAAGGCTGTTAGATAAGAGTGGAGCGTGTTTGGTGGAAATTGCGAAAGATGCAAAGGATGCGCACTTAAAAAATTCAGGAGGGAAGTCGATTTAATAGGAATAGTTGGATAAATAGTTGGAGCGGACTCGGCCAAGAATGCCGGTTCTTAGTAACTGGGAATGAAGTTACAGTGACATATGCCACTTTGTTTTATTGATTCCATGAAGTAATTCAGTAAATATGAGTGCAGTTCTTCTATTTAAAGATGAAAAACTTCCGATGCATGACAGCTTCCAAGTAAGAGGACGTGAGGACCAGCGATAAGGCAATCGAGAGCTGCAGAGTCCAGCAGCAGATAAATGGAACTGCGGTTGACTTGAAAAGCCTCCCAGTACCCGATTGAAAGCAAAGAAGGAGAGAAAAAATATATATATAATAAAAAAGGCAGTTGGGGGTGGTGCAGACGTCATTCAAAACGCGAAAATACTGTCTGCTTCTGAAGGTAGTAGGATGATCTACATTTTCCCCTTATCGCTGAGGTCGGCGAGGTTTTCCCCTTCTGTTACCCCCTTAGTCGGCAACTCCTTCCCTTTTCTATTCAGCTCCGTTTTTCATTACGTCGGCCGACTGTCACAATCTCGGCGACACAGGCGCTGATCCAGCACTACAATAGAAAACGCATACTTGATGCCGCGCGGGATGGTACAATAGTGGATCCGGCGGTTGGTTGGTCGAGCCCAACTACCAACAATACTAGATGGGAGTGACGGGTCCCAAAATGGGACCTCTAGCTAAGTGAGGGGTTGTGGAGTCGTCCCATCACTTTCCAATCCATATCTGATCGGTGCTTTCTTTACGCTTATTTTCGATAGCGTCGCTACAAAGGAAGCTTGTGTGACTGACGGCTCCGTTTATCTGTGGTTTGCCAATAGACCAAAGTGTCAAGTCACCAGTCCAGATAATTCTGGTTTGGGTATTTCCCAACGGGTCCTGTCAAAAATACCATCTATACTGTCGTCGTCGGCTTTAAAATAGCGGTTTCAAACCACTTTCTGATAATACAGATACAGCTCATTGTTCCGACTTGTATTGTTTATTCGGGTGAACGCTTGAAAGACGAAAATTAAACGCGCTCTCTGAATTATTTAAAACTTTTTATACCCGAACTGTTAAATGAATTATGCGCCTTTCATTTCTAAGAAGAATGTAGCGCTGTTTCTTTAAGATAATTCAATTACCGCTGCGCTATCCCATCTCGTAATTATTAAAATTGACCCCGGTCTCTTTAAAAACTCTAAAACTTTAGATTACTGTGTAAACAGAACGACAAAATACTACCACAATCTGCCTACGTCACTAAATTTTATATTTGACGTAACCTCTCATTTGGCAAAAGTGAAAATGCAAAATGTTAATTGGGTAAAAGAGAAAGAAGCATATTTAAAATATTATTGAAAGTAAAAATAAATTAATAGAATCAGCAATTCTTAACATAAAGGGAATTCCGAGTTTATTATTAATTTCGTTAGCAGTTGCAGAAGTTGAAATAGCGTAACTTGAGCGAAGAAAATTTCTGCTAAAAAAAAAAATCTGCTAGCAAAATTATCCTCCATCACTCGGTTTGCTTACCATCGATCCTTTGAATTATTAAAAAAATTTCTAACAATAATATTGTAAAAATATCGAACGTTATTCTAGTTAGTAAATGATTAATCGTTCGATATCGCGGATTCGAATCTATACAAAATAATCGGATGTGGACGATATTCATTAATTATGCAGGATTCGATTCCGCACTAACCGATTTCAAATTTTACCGTAATTTAATGTAAAAAAAGGAAAAAATATATAATTTTCGATTCGGTTTTATTCAAATGTGAAAAATTAAATGGCGTAAACTTGATAATATATATATAGAACGTATATAAAAGAGTAAGTAGTATTTTACACGAATTCAAAATTCTCGAAAAACCAACAACAACAACAAAAAAAAAGCAGTCTTCCTCGAAAATTCAATTCCCGCAACACAAACCGCATCAACCGTCCATTATAGCAATAGTTGTGTCAGAGCCAGCCATCTATAGAAAAGATTTTTTGACAAACACTAAGTGACAAGACTCGCTTGACGATTCGTTTCCATCGACGCTCTCAAAATCTAGTAACCACTCTAAGCCTATTTTCACCATCCATTGGTTGGAGGGTGTATTTGACGATTGTGACGCTTAAAGCGGGGAAAAACTCATAAAGAGAAGCGTCACTGGATGCTGTTGACACATCTACCATCATCAAGACATAGCCCGAGGGGGGACTGTGTGTACTGACTGTGTACTGGGGTAGACCGATTTGAGTGGATCATACGTGAATTGACATAGCTGTGCGGTCAGCGAACATTGGACCACCTCGGGTTATTTTCCTAACCACGCAACCCAAGGCGATAGGTTTTAATAAACACATCACCTTATGGCTACACCTCGGCCACACTCCATTGTAGATGGGACAATGGCGATTAGCCTCGCTCTCTAGTGTCCGGTGTACGTCAGCGACCTTTGCTCTGGTTACTTCCTCGTTTGCTAGCCGTCTTACACTCATAGTTTTTTTTCTTACGCTGCCTACCATATTACATCCGGGCTTTGGTGCAAAGTAAACGTTGCGTGATTGACACCAGCGTTTATTAAAGAGGTTTCACACAAAACCAGAGAGGAGTGCGAGATGAGAGATTGCTATTCTTATCGAGTGCGAAAAAAGAATTTAAAATAGCATCTGAAAATTGTTATCAATAGGTTCGAATATTATCCAGCGACTTTTATCATTAACTTTGTTTTTTTCGTGCGAAATTATTTCCAAATTTTAACAATTTTTAGTCTTTTTTAGAGATGATAAAACTCTTTCGGCTTTAAAATGTGAGACAAGTGACATTTTTCGTGTTTGATTTCGGAAATTTTTTGTGTGAAGTATATGATATTGTTTTATGATTACTATCTGACTTTAATTCGGTATTTTATCTTAAATATTGACGTTTGTAAAAAAAATATATATATATAAATGTGAAAGGAGTTACCTATCTCGCCAAAAACACCGGGTCCTTACAGATAAGTTAACAAAATCGGGTTATAAATCCAACATTTTGGTAAGAAATGACCCAGTGATAGGTGACATAACCCTAATCGATCCCTCCATGCTAACTTTAAAAATGTGACAATCCATTTATTATCCGCTGGAAAAGGTAAGCCGACTGACCATAACAGTTTACCATTTCAGCGGGTAAGAGTACACGGAATGGGTACAAGAGGGCGCTTTTATAAGGCCTAAACGAGCGTTTAAACACGACCTAACGTAACAACGTTTCTGACTCGTATAATAAGGGGGTTTTTGATGTTGGGACAACAGAAATCGATTTGGCACAAAATCCCGTTTCGGATTACTCTTGTCCAACGTAACAGGAAGTAAGTGTCCATTCCACTCTTGGTCACGTGTCGACCGGCCATTGTTGTGGAGCTTCTGGCGATGGCACGTGGACGGCTTGTGGTCCGTCATGTAATGTGAGACGTGCTCTCACCTCCTGGCATTGTCCGTTGGTTCCAGAAGTGGGCTCTACGACACTTCATCCGATTGTCGAAACGCTTTTGTTCTTATTTTTTAGCACATAAAAAACCATTTCTTTGTGCAGAAACTAGTTATAATCGTCTCGAGACAGAAACTGGCACTGGAAGAAAAGAAATTCCAGTTTATATTCTTATTTTAATGACTAGAAATTCGAAGATTGGCGTCAAAAATAATCGAATTCTTCCACCATGATTACACAGTTAAGTGTATAATTTACCAATTGCTTATTTCTATTTAATATCGTTCTTATTGACAGAACAACTAAAGCTACTTTGTTTGCTTAGCTCATTCTAATTGAAATTTTCTGTATTATAGTCTCTGCTTAAATTTACATTCAGACAAACCTTAAATTTGATATTCTTAATTCGTCTGGTCTAACCAGTTCCACTTTTTTCATCGTCATTATTGTTATTATTTTTTTATGGTCGGTTGGTTCTTATGTAGCAAATTCTACGGTGACGTTTGAATAAACTTTTCACATCAAAATTAATAACTGCAAAAAAGAAAAATATATATACATATTGTATTATAGAAATTTGATGCCGATACTAAGAGATAATTCGTTAAGTTTCGTGGACAATTTAAATTTTATGCTAGCCTATATTTTGAGCATCACCCTCTGGAATTTTTCTCCAGGCTAATTATTCGACAATGGAGACAAAATAATTTGTAGCTTATAGGAACAAAGGGGATCCCCGTAAGGTAGTCTTTGATTGGGAAATTCAGACACACCAATGCGTGGATTATAACGATTGTGTTACACATTTTCCAAAAATAAAAAAAGGAGAATTGATTTGTCAACGTTAGACCTATGCCTACTCTACACAGTGAAACATAATACTAATTGAAAGTAGGAAAAATATTTGAATAGCTTTATTAAGAGCAATTTTAGCTGAAAATTTCTAGATATAACCGATTAAATTTCTTTTTTATTTTTTAATTATTATTTTTACAAATGTCTTAGTTTTGTTTGAAAGAATATGTCGATCAAAACAGAATTTTTTTATATTTTTGCATTCGGAAATTTAAAGAAAACAAAAAAAATAAAATAATAATAATAATACGAACTGAAATCTTAAAGTATTGCATCTGTGTACGACTTCATATTTTCGTCACTCAATAAATAAAACTGTAGACATATCTCACAGACTATTATCGCTAAATAAAATTCCATAACGCATCTAAGATATGACAAAAATTTCATTTTTAACATAATAGATCCTAAAAATGTCTAGGATCCGAAAACATTTCCGATTCTAAACACTCAGATAGACCATCTTTGGTATTGATAACGTGGGGATGGATATGCTACCCATCATCAACGACTATTACTGCTTGCATTCGGTTATTAAAATTATTTATTCAACTGCAAATTTATTATTTTAAAGTCGGTTTACATAATTTTATTTCGAAAATGTTGGTTAATGTTACGGCGAGGAGAGATCTCTCTCATATTAGGACCTAAATACGCAAAAGAAAAAAAAATGAGTTGTAGTATTTAAAGGAAGGTAAAATTTTATGGTTTTAATATCGCTCAGTTTGGAGGGTCTTCATTTGTAGATATGCCAAAATGATTGAATCTAAGAAGAAACTAAGAATCGCGTATTGATTCAACTATTTTCACAGACATAGCCTGTATCTTGATCTACCTTTATGGATATGGACAAATCCATTTTCACCTTGAATAATTTTAGATTTCATTAAATTTTTTAATAGAATCGGGAAAGAAAATTGATATGAGTTGGGGTTTATATCATTTTTTTTTTCTTTTATGAAACGAGGATGAAGTATAGATCGCTATCTTATATCCGCCTAATAGCGCCAAGTACAAATCCAATATGAACAGAGAGATTAAGAAACCGAGCCTTTCGTTTTTAATGGCTCCATATGTCAAAAGAAACCATTCATCAAGATTTGTCTGGATATAGTGGAATTTTGTATTTTTTAGAGCCGTAAATTTGTCCTCTGAAAATAAATTATACGTATAAAAGAAAAATATATAGTGTGAAATATATATGCATTAAAGCATTAATTACAAACGACAGCTATTGATATATAAATAAATGCATATATAAGAAGTAAATGCAAAGAAAAAGAGGAAAAATAGATTTATCTGACATTAAAATCAACAAAGCAACAATTACGCATCTAAATTTTCCCTATACACGCAACATTCCAGATTTCCGGATGCGTTTAAAGACGGAAGGCAAAGGATGGGAGGAAGAGACGGAGGAGACGAGTCCGGGAGACGCCGCTCTCTTTATTTATGGCCCTCCAAACAGGTCAAGCCAGGAAAAATTAATCAGCACAGAACGTGTTGTGTTATTAGTGTGGGTCTTGCTGTGGTCGCTACGACAATTCTGCAGAAGGTACCAGAAAATGGACTTTGGATCTCGAGATTTTTTATATTGGATATTTTCATCGGTTTACGATTTTTAATCAAAACCTTCATATTATATGCGCCGTTAGAATTGTCCTGTATATAATATACCTAGCGTTTTTATGTTTAAAGAAATATATAAGTTTATATATATTTATATATTATATTATTAAGCGAAATGAAAGTTCACTATAACGCTTATCTTAATATTCCGCTATATAGTAATATAAAAAATAATTTACTTTTATATAATCTGTACTATAAAACGAATAAAAATGATTCTAATAACAGCGTTTAAAATAGACATAAATAGAAAAAAATTCTTATTTTACGGCGTAAAAAATGTCAATTACGACGCAAAATATATTTACACGACGTAAAAAAATGCCAATTGAAATTAAAATCTAAAGATATTTAAGTATACGATTTTAGAGAAGACTTAATTTTAAATGAATTTCTGCCGGATGGGAGCGCACAATAAATTGAAAATTTAATATAATAATAATAATATTATTATTATTATTATTATTGCATTTAAGTTATTTGTCGTTAATTTATTAATAATTTACGAAGTTAAAAACGCACTTTTGGTTTTTAAAGAAGGCCTGGAGTGTTAGAAAAATTGGATGTGCAGGCGTCTGATAGATAGGCCTGTGGCAGGCATGTCAAAATGTAGATTAAAGTGGACGGACGGGTAGGCTATTCTCCAGATATATGAGTGCAAAGAAGGCAATTCTACCGAAAATAACACAAACAGTGTCGGGTACGATCAACGACTTCTGCTGATCTCACCGAACGGAATGGGGATAGATGGTGAGGAGACGATGCTATTACCGACTCACACAAATCAATAGACCGGCTCTCATTTGAATTTTACGACTTCATCGTTAGGCTTAGTGAAGTTGAGGGATAATACACTAGATGGCGGTAATGATCGACCGTCACAGAATATATGGTTTCATAAAGTGTCGCGGGAGTGCAGCCCTTTTTATTGGTGGTCTTTTCTCACAGTTTGTAAATTGGTTTCTCACGCATTAAGAGGGATGCTCACTCCTATTAGTCGCCTTATCTGATGAAAGTCACTAAAATAAATATATTTGCTATTCGATTTAACAGGTGTTTATTTATGGGAGCCCTAAAATGTTTGTTTTATGGATTATTGAAGCCAAACTTGGTTCCATATATTATCTCTTTCCGTGGATGCTGAACCAGAATATTGAGTTTAATGGAGATTCAGCGAAAGAAATCCGAGATTAATTTACAATTACGCCTTCCGAAGGAAAGACCGAATGCTTATTCTACGTCGAATTTTCTTTCTGGAATCAGAATTGAAAGATTTTTTTAAAATCTTCATTAGTCTACAATCACTCTAAGCGATTGGCAAACCTATTAAAGTTTCTAACGAGTCTACGGAGAGTATCATCTCCCGGAATCAGACGGTGGCTCAAGTCTTTAACAAAATTCGAATTACAGTTTTAAATTCATTAAATGCCCTGTTTTTCCCCAACAATTTCCCGACGTGTCTGGGATAAAAGTCGCCTGGCGAGAACGCTAAAATTTTTCCATCATTACATAGCGGAACAACGGTACGCTATATGAACTTTATAGGATAGATTTTTAATTTGGGTGGGGAACGTAAATGGCAGACGGGACATGATTTTTTCTTCCCATTTATCACTAGACGTACGACAGATGACATTCCACAGTCATCTATTAAAAAAGGGGATGGCTAAAACTCTAAGCCATATTGCCTCCAAGAAAAAATAATAATAATGCATTGTCCAGTATTAGAGTGTTAAGCCATTTCGGACGAGTGCTATGAGCAGTGTTTAGTTTGATATTGCTCTTATTCTCATTATGCTGTCCACAATGACTCGAAAATTAATATTATATCTTAGAAAAATTTATCGCATCATCCGTTTTAATAATTAAATAAAATTTTTCTGAATTTAAATGAATTATTCGCCATGAATGAGGCCTACTTTAGGAATTGAAGCAAGAAGTCCTGTAAATATTTCTCACTTATGGCTACAAAACAATAATTAGATTCAAGAAACATTTGAAAAGGTGAGGAAAACTTTAGGGATTTATAATTACTTTTGAAACTTATCAGTTGGCAAGTAGGCTAACTTTAATAGATAAACGATTGTCCCGAATTTATTTTGTCTCCTGTTACCCTATAAAATAGGCATAGATTGCCGAATGTGAAATTTATAAAGCAATTAAATGATCATTTTACGACCGTTTGAAATTTTGTAACTTGGAGTGAAGTAACAGAATCCATTTAAGTGAGCAAAAACAACAGAGCGAGGGTGTAATTTACTACTGTAATTGATCCGAAGCGAATTTTTCTTTTACCTTCCTTAATATGTGTAATTTGCTGTATCAAAGAAGGAAAAATCCCTTACTTTAACCTAATAAAATTAAAACTGGGCATCGAAGGCAATAATTATAGCAGACAGAAGTTTACAAAGGCACCGGCGAATTACCAACTAACGATTTTAAAATTTTTAGCGATAAATTAACCAATTTAATAATTTTTCGGAAAGTAATTATTACGCGGATGGTTGGAAACCACGTAAATTGTAGAGGATAACAAGCTTTGTTTTTGAAACCAGAGCCGATTGTGTACGTAATTAAATAGATAGGCAGGGATAGAAAGTAGACTAAATTTCCGCTACTTTATCTCATTGGACCCATTGAATAAGATCATTGAACGCGCGGCCACAATAACAGATCCTAGTTGGAGAGATTATTAGTTGGGGATTATGTTGTGCCAACGAAGAAAATTAGTGAACGGCCTGATGTTTCATCACCGGGCGACAGTCACTCCGGACAACCGAGCCGGACAATACACGTAAGGATGACAATAGAAGTAAGCTTAGACCAAACGCCACATCTCGGACCTGGACGATACGGACGATGGTCCTTCGTTATCTGCGGCTAACCAGCCGTCGTACGTCGCAGCTATACATTCAATAGAAAGCAGGCATTTCTGGCTTAGATAAGGAGCGAAGCCCATTGAATTCGTTAGCTTGTGTGGTGAAGGCGATTTAAGAGGGATCGACTGATCACAATAAGGGCCGTCCACTGGTTCTCCCCCCGCTTAGGATCACTTTGTCGCTCTCAATAGGGTGGCTATGCGATCTCTCTCTTGTTGAGAGGATTCTCCGTTCGTCTGAGTGGATTGAGAGACGTGTTTCTGTTTGGCGAGTTGTTGATGGGATGCTGATTGATGGATGTTGACTTATTCCTTTTGTTCCGCTTAAAGTCGCCGCAATTATTTTATAATTATCACCTTACGCATAAATTCGACTGTGTTCTACGCATTATCGTCTTATAAATTAAAAAATACATATATTAAATTTTTTCGTTTTTCCGATTTAGGAATTAAACTAAAAAAATATCCAATAAAACTTAATTTTTTAACGGTTTTTTTTAATAAAAATCTTGTTTATTTTAAACTATAGTATTTCGCATCACTTTTTCCTTAATGCATTTTAGATTTTTAATTAAAAATATACCATGTATATCTACTTTATCGTATTTTAACTTCGATCTAAGTAAAACATAGACCAAGGGCTACAGTATAATATGCGACTTATAGCGAAGAGCAGTATTTTGTGTATCGTTACAAGAAGACCGAACAAAACAAGAATCTAATTGCAACCGAATTAATCCTTCTGATATCCTTTTAATGCATATTTTTAGAGGTTCTATTTTTGGCTCCATCTAGCGACGAAAAAGTTCCTTATCTTATAAAGATGGCTTTATCATCTCACAATTAAAACCTATCCCAAAGCTTAGAAATTATTTCGATTAAAATGAACTTCGAACAACAATTTTAACTTCAAAAATGATTAATTATAAATTAATTTAGTAATCATGTATATATAACAAATCCTTATTATAATAGAATGCAATTGTCACTATACTTCTCCATTTTTTACTGCTATAAACAAATGAAAAATAAAAAAAATCTCCGTTTTCTTGTGAAAGAATCATCTGTAATCATCAGTTTTATTTATTTTTAAGTTAACGGCTATAAAATATGTTAATATTATTAAATGTCTTTCACAAATTGTACTATTTGAAGGAGGACAATCTGTAATGTTCACCGGCGACAAAAATTCGCAATATTTTGGATATAGAAGAAAAATGATCGTGCAAATCTCTCTGAAACAAATTAAATATTGTGAGACAGAATGTATGTGCGATTGAGAAGGTAATGTTACCAACTTTTGGGCAGGACCGACAAAAATTCGCAATATTTTGGATATAGAAGAAAAATGATCGTGCAAATCTCTCTGAAAAAAATTAAATATTGTGAGACAGAATGTATGTCCGATTGAGAAGGTAATGTTACCAACTTTTGGGCAGGACTACATTGAACTAAATATCAAAACAGGAGAAAGTGGAAACAAGAAAATATCCATTATTCTGGTTACAATCATGTAGACTGTAATTTTGCATTATAACTATATAAGGGAAATTACCCATCGAAAAACGTTACCAAAGTGTTGGAAATGTGACATTCTGTTTAATAAATTAAGAAATTTACTCAGTCTTCGATGTCTTCTAATACCAGATGGCGACACCGAGCATAATACACGTAATTCAAATTATTTTACAGATTAAAAATTATCTTTTTCAGTAATTATTATCTGTTTTTCTTTATAAAGTGGCGCGACATCGAACGAATGAAAGCGAGGCGACTGGCATGACGTCATAAACACATGTTAACTAGTGTTATGATGAAAGGTAATTAAATTATAAACAATAACGTTCTCGCTGCCGACTTTGCTTTAGAAACTGCCAACCTTTTTAAAAAACTGAATAGGGATGGACTTACCTGTTTTTAAAACGGCAACAATTCTGCTGGCAGAAAAGCTGTAAACTTGATCTGCCACAAACCACGTCCAGATGGCGCTTCAGACAAGGCGATGAGACGACGGTCGACGATAACCAATCGGAAAGGATCATTTCTTGACGCAGCCACTGACGTCAAGGAAACAATAAGAAATGGGTGTGGCCTGGACGCTATTTCCGTCCTACCGCGGGTTAGACGGACAGTCGTTGAACCAATGAGACGTTAAAACTCGACGTATTTAGCTTGTGTGCAACGAATAAACTGTATTTTCTGTTGGTGCAGTCGGGTAGCTTGGAAAGGGCATGATAAGTGCATCAGGAGTGATCAGAAGAAACAGAAATGTCCAAGACAACAACAGATCACGTTAAACGACCGATGAACGCATTCATGGTATGGTCTAGAGGTCAAAGACGAAAAATGGCGCAAGAGAATCCAAAGATGCACAATTCGGAGATCAGCAAGAGATTGGGAACCGAATGGAAGCACCTAACCGAAGCGGAGAAACGACCTTTCATCGACGAAGCTAAAAGACTTCGGGCCTTGCACATGAAAGAACATCCAGATTACAAATACAGACCCAGACGAAAACCCAAAGCACCGGTGAAGAAAGAAAGCGGATTTTTGCCAGTAGGACATTGCCTACCACCCAGTCTGGATCCGCTAGCCAGATTCCAACTCTCCACTGCACCACCGACACTGGATAGCGAGAAAGCTGTAGCAGCCAGGACATTCCCACTATCACTAGCGCACTCCTTCAACCATCCTCACTCGCTGTACAGCTCACTGGATCTGACTGGTTTGGCAAAGTTAAGAGCATCAGTTAACGATCCCCTGTCTCCAGCCGGTCTTATGAAGTCCGAATTGTCGGGACAACTCTTTAGTTCCAGTTCACCAGGTTTTTACAGCACCGCAAGCAGTTTACTATCTTCACTTTCTGCCCATTCTCACGCAACTAGTGCATTTCCGAGTAATTCCGCATACGGACTGGTTTCTTGTGGCTGCAATTCTCCGTCAAGTTACTTTCACGGACTTGGCTCCAGTTCCTGCACGATTCCGACGATAACAGCGCAAGATCCACGATCTCATCTTTTGTTCCTCAAGGCGGAAGAACGTTATCCAAGACCAACATCTCAGCCATCGGTACCAGCAATTTAGTTATAGGCTATTATAGTTTAGGTAAGAAAATTCATAAGTGTATATAAACGTAAATTGTCTAGTCATTGGTAGACGCTGGTACGAAAAAATTTTTTCAGTTTTTAAAATCCTGCGTATGTGTGCTTCACATTTCAAAATTTCTGTTTAGTTTTCATTATGATAGTTAGAAGAAACTCGTTAGTAGATCACAAGAACTAAAATAAAAAAGAGAGAGAGAGATAGATCTCCGTTATACGAGATCAGTCATCCCACATTTGTGCAATTCCTTCGAAAACTTATGAAGTTATTTTCATGCAAATTAGTCACTTAGGAAGTTCGCTTTATATTTTACTTTCTTACGACAAGAACTTCGGTTTTTTTTCTTCGTTTTTTTATGCATTTATTTACATTTAAGTTGCATTTTTTTTTTCCTTTTCTTTTTTTTCTTTGACATGGACTGTCGACGCAGTCCGCAAGAATATCATTTTATACACTTGATGAATTTATTCCTTAACAAATTTCAAATCAAATTTTTAACTTCTATCATCTTCTGGTTGTAATAAATTTAAAATAATGATAATAATAATTATTATTATTTATTAGAAAAAAAATCTTATCTATCTGTCGATTAAAAAAAATGCAATAATTGCATATATTGATGCATCCGATTCAATAATTATATCTATATATATATAAAAAAAGAAAAGTTATATACACAAATATATATATAGATCTCAATTTTTACAGTCTTGTTTTATTATTGTTTGAATATTTCCCTTTTGTTCCGTGTATATAGTGTGTTTGTAATTGTATATGTACAATACTCAATGACGACGTACGCGATATGAGAACTGTGTACAACTGATATGTTTGACAAAAAAAAAAAAAAGAATAATGATGATAATTAATAAAAGAAGGAAAGAATGTTTTTTCTTTCTTTCAAATTGAAAGAAAAATGTGTGTTGAAGTTTTATATCAATTTTTTCTAAACAATTATTTTAACAATTCGCATTAACGTTAGTTAGGTTAGTAAATTGCACGTTTTTCGTATTGCATCACACTGACTACAGACAATGTTGTTTAAACTTGACTTCATGAGAGTTGTATAGAAAAAATAAGAGGGCCATATACTTTAATATACAATTTTTGAGTAGCCATCTTGATTTTAATGAATTATACAGGTTTATCGAAGCATATAATCTTAAGGATTCAACGGAAACTAAGAGTGTCATTCGCGAAAGATGTTAAAAAAATATATATAGACTATATTCAAGTTTTCTGTCGTTATTCATCTCTAAAGCTTAATGGTGTTGAAATTTTCTTTTAATACAGTTTTAACTGAGTATAATTGCTATAGAAACACACTCAATATGTTTTTTTTAACTGAATTTAAACTATAAAAAATGAGAAATGTTTCTAATTTTAAATTTCAGGTAGAGCCTACTAAATTATATTTTTTTTAGTATTTAAAATTTCGTCTGAAAATACATAATTAACGTATAAAAGGAGATTTTATTGCAAATAGTATTTAAGACATTTTAATCTATAATTTTTAACAGAATTTGTTTTGAATTTTAGAAAATATCATACATTTTTCTAGAGTTATTTTTGGCATCTTATTATTTTCATCTGTATTTTTTAATTAAAAGCTTTATTTATTTTTTTTTAAATATTGTATTAAAATTAGAGAAAACTGTAATTTTGCTCCTAAAGTTTGATTTTTGCATCGTATAAAATTTAAACAAACTCTAGTTGATGTTTAGCAAGGGCGAGTCGCAACATACATTAAAAAAAAAGAAGAAACTAAATTAATTGATATCAAAAATTGATAAGTT
Source organism: Olivierus martensii (assembly GCA_000484575.1). NCBI lineage: Eukaryota > Metazoa > Arthropoda > Arachnida > Scorpiones > Buthidae > Olivierus > Olivierus martensii. Next base: position 106,881 of record AYEL01049926.1, on the reverse strand, counting down.
TAATCTTTATTTTTCGCAGGATAAACAGGGAATATTTTTTTTACTTTTTGGAAAAATGTAACGTAGTCTCATATGTTTTTAAAATCTAAATCAATAACATTCCAAATTTAAATTTTTATCTCTCTCGCCTAAAATAGAATTTTTCCCACGGAACTGATATTAAAAATTATAATAATAATCTACGTTTCAACTTTGAGAATTTTTAATATAACAATCTCAAGACTGTACTGTACTGTTTATAAATCTTTATAGATTTAAAATAAATTTATATCTTCGGAAAACAAACGACTTTGATTGTGTCAACATTTTCTATCTTTCTAGTCAAATACTGGAAAAGATATCTTGAGTTTTACTTTCATTTAACGTCAGATTTTGCTAATATTTTCTATACACACTTCGTATGCATTTTATCGAAAGAAATGTGGAAAAAATAATAATAAAAAGTAAAAAATTGCAGGAGAAAAAGAGAAAGAGTTTTTGAAAGACGAATGGATCATCGAATAGTTTTGGTGGAGAAGAAAAATTTTTTTAAGTTAAGGAAAATCTGAACGATGATAGAATTACGAAGAGCTAAAGTTTCAATTTCTAAGTTTTGCTACAAGATACTTGGGAGTAACAGCTAGGTAATTTCCACTGACTAACCGCGTCATGCTTATCAGACACTTCCCATACTCGATCCTAGAACCACAATGGGCTTAGCTTAGGTGGGGAGAAAAAGTCATTAAAATGTTGCCCCCACCCACAAAAAAATTTCCCCCGCAGTTCAGATAAACTCACCTCAGTTCTATTGTCGTTTCTAGCCAGCAGTCAGTAAAATCAACATTGAATATTATCCAATCCGGTCAAAAGCGACCAAATGGTTTTGTTACTATGGCAACAAGAAAGAAAGAAAAAAAAAGTTGTTTGGAAATTAAAAATAACCCATTTTTATTTTGGGAAGTAAAGCATTGGAGTGTGTATTGGAACGATAAGTAATGATGAAGATTTTCTTTCGTTTCGGTTTCGAGTACTGCATATATAAATATATATATTCTATCATTCTGCACATAATCGCTTCTAACGATTCTTAAAACTATCAAATTGCAAAATAAAACAAAAACTGCGATAAGATTGTGTAGATAAACACTGTTATCGTTTCTGTCAATCGTAACGCAGGAATCCGTTAAAGAAACCAAACATAAACGTCCTTTGTTAACCCCATACGTAACATTTACAAACTTAACGTTCAAAAAAAAAAAAAATTAGAATTTTTTGCCAGTAACGTAAGCAAAATTTTACACCGAATTTTATACAGGACCATCCGAATATCGAACCGCGAAGACGTATGACTTTTTATTTTGTTTCGGTTTTAATTTGTTTTAATGGAGAAAATTCGAGCGTAATGCGGAAAGTTGGTGACGTTCGTTCAGTTTATAGTCCACAAGCACCATCTCTAAGAAGATTCTTTTATCTTGCGTCAACAATCGGCTTGACTTATGTATAGTACACAATGACATCTCAAGTACCTTCGGTGTCTCTGTCCCCACTAAAGGAATGCCGTCCCATTCATACAATCACAACTTATGTTGACACATTTCGGTAATATTCTTTGTACGAACAACGCAACGTCCGCTATCAATGGAACAATAAAAATCGGATAGGCCTACCTGAACTGGATCCACATTGATAAGATATGGCGAGCTTTGTTCACAAAGAATTTAGAATTGATATCTAACTTCCGAGATGAGTACCAGATTTATTCTTTATTATAATATTTCTATTTCTAAAAAAAGAACTGTGAAAGTTTAAAATTTTCGTCGCTTTACAATGTTTACATTAGAAGAAAAAATATATAGACTATCTTTTATATAGAACTCATCGCTTTTCAACACATTTTTACCACATAAATGTGAGTTAGATACGGATTATTTTGACTTTCTACTGGTCTCTATGTCTAATTTGCAGTTCTATAAGTGATAAAAAAATAAAAATAAAAATTTCTGGAAGTCACTAATTCTGGAAGAAAATAAAAAAATAAAATACTACTATTAAACTAAATTAATAATTTTCAATAGAAAATTTATCATTTTGGATAGAGGAAAGTCTAATTTTAACAGGAAATGTAAATTTAAGGATGTTTTCGGACTTTTTTACGCTTTAATGGCATTTTTTAAATATATTTCTGTTTATAAACCTTTATTATTATTATAGAATTTTAATTGCGGACTGTAATATAGGCATTCACTAAATAATCAGTTTTTTATGTTAATCTTTGGAGTAAAAAAAAATTATTGGAATTAATCTCTTCTCCTATTTATCTGCCGCTGATAATGTTCAAGGATTCGAAGCCGACAAGTGTGACATTTATTAATTTCCAAGTTAATCCTTCTTAAAGAGCGGCCGAATAGATTTGGAGATCTTTTTTTAAAAAAAAAGCATCAAAAGGGCGCATGCTCAATAAATATCCCGAATATTTCTCGATCACACTTCTCGCGTAACAGATGGTGGAGATCTTTCTTTTCCGACAATAGCTCTATAGAGCAGCTAAAACTGAAAAGCCACTTATCCGGACGGGGAGTGATAATCACTTTAAGTCGACCGAAACGCTTCACTACGAAAAAATCCCTACTCGTTTTGTGACGTAATTTGGCTTGACGAATAGGGAATTCAATAGAGTCCCTATTCAATACGTGCGTGTCGCGGGTCACGTGCTCTAGTTGAAATCGAGTGAGACGAGCTGTGAAATCGACAACTCTAAAGCACGTGGCAAAATTGACGCCTCGACCACGTGTCTCGATGCGTGCGTGTTTGAGGACGTGCGTCACGTCGTAACAATGGGCGTTAGTTTCGGCTTCCCCTCGTTCGGACGGACAACGTGACTCTTCTTGTCTCACTCCTGTTTATACTTCGCCTCTAACCCAAGATTTGTATCTCTCTATTTTTCTCTCCTTTTTTTCCTTTTTTAATCTGATAAAAATTGCAATTTGGATATTCAGTTACAATTTTCTATTCTGTATTTATTGTTATAATAAGAAAGTATTCTGTCGGATAAATTCTGACTTTTTAACTACAGAAAGGAGAGAAAATTCGTCTTAACAAAAGAAATATTCAAAACGGTCACATAGGAAAGAAAAAAAAAATCGGGCACTAAAGAAAGTCATGCAAAAGACAACGTCATGGATTTGCACACAACAAATGGAAGAGCCTCCGTTCCTTTTAAAGCACACCACAAGACTCCATTTATATGTCAATTATTCGGTCGAACTTCTATTGTGGAAGTGCAAAGCTTCGGGACAACAAACGCTAAATTCCTCGCTCCTATACAGATTTAATGGGGCGCAAACCACCATTTCTATTGTGTTGTTAGTCTCCACCGATCCAGTCTACGTCCTCGGCGAAGTCTGGTGTCTCTGTCGACTAAGCAGAGTTTCAGGTAGCTGAAGAAAGATGCAGTTTTTCTTTTTTTTTCTTTTTTAAAGGTGAGAGAAACGTCGAGAGTCGCACGACTTTACATTGATTCGTCACAGATGGACAATAGGGAGTAGACAATGGATGAAGAGGAGCAAATTCTTCCTTATAAACACTTTTATAAAATATATTTTGTCACAATTCCTTAAAGAAATATTGTATTTAGAAAGGCAAAATAGCAAAAGAAACAGTCTGTTTACGATTCTTTAATAATATTTAACGAAAATATTCGCCGAAACTCGAAGTACTGTATTTTCACGTTAAGCAAACTTCTCGGTATACAACTTATAATTAAAAACGATCGTTTCGGTTATACTAAATAATATAGATCGACTAATCAATCAATACTTAAAAATATGTTAATTAGATTAAAAAAGCAGATTATTAAGTACTTTTAATGCGTTTTAAACATATTTTAATAGAAATCGTGAAGGCCTATTGAAGAAAAATAGTCATTAAAGAAGAAAAATCATTTATACTGTTTACAGTTTCTTCACTATTACAAGTTTAAAATTGCGATTGGATTGTTAAGTAGGCTTGTATTCTCTTAATAAGCAATTTTTGAGTATAAAATGAAACTTTTACGAAGAAAAATTCGCTTTAAGAGCTTTTTTGAGTATTGTGATAATTTCAATAATTCTCCGACTCGTCTTTTAGAGATTAGGTACAAGATAAATAGAGAGACGATATGAACTATGTTTTACAAATAAAATCTTGTTAATTTATTTGAGTTTCACTCGGAAAAGTTGACAAAAACTTTTCTCCAATCCGATGTGGATGTGGAGTTGCGTCATCAACAAGTCATTGGTAATAAGTATTCAAAATTTCCAAATAACAAACTGCACGACGATTGAACGGAACTGTAAGCTAAGCTACTCGAGTATCCAACCCAACAAGTAATAAAAACAAGTGTTGATCTTCTCTTCTGCCAAAACGATATTTTAAATTTCTCCTTTCAAACCCTCAAGCGAGTACTAGACGAAACGTCAAGTCATTCAAAAGATGCTGTTTAATTTCTGTATCCCGGACTGTAACTCAACACAATAATTACCACTTGTACCGGAAGTGACGTTCCAGCCTTATCCAGGTTAATTTTTGCAAAGCAAAGCAACCAACGGCCATCCATTCAAACAGCCACAATATTAAACAGAAAACTGTGCAATATCTTCATCCCTTCTTTTTTCCATTCCCCTTCGTAAAACGTTATTCGTTGAATTCCAGTTGACAGCTCCCGAGGCATATTCCACTCTTTCATTTTAATTACAAACGATGTCTACAACTGGTTCTAACTGTTCAGTTGTCGTTCTAAAAGATTTTTTTCTTCTATAGCCCTTGGGACATGAAGAACATTGGTCGATCACATTATGACGCTTGGTGTGGCAAGCTGATGAACTTTACTGATCATCCCTCTATCTCCGCCGTTTTCACACCTTGTTAAGTCACGCGATGTTCAACTACAAACGTCTCTTCGCTCAATTGATCTCCGAACACACCGAATATCAAAAGGTAAATCGCTATTCGTAACTCGACTACTACACTAAATTTGACTTTTTCTCTTAATGGCAAACTTTCGGCACCTGACCACTTTCATCCCATCTGCTTCTTTTAAAAGCATATCGCAAATTTTCGTAGATTGTTCTCCTTTATAAACAAAAGTTTGATATTTTTTCGTGGCCTACTATATTAACAAAAATAGAATTTTTAAAGCTTCTTACATAATTTATTTTGAACTAAATCGAAAGTAGACATAGCCATTTAAAATCGCTTTAATCCAGATTTAAATACAGAAACATTAATGTTCTAAACACTTTTCTCGCATTATCAGCCGCCTATTACGCGCCATCGATATATTGTATATACTGTAACTAGTTGAGGCTCAATTGAACGCCTGTTGATATTTCTAATATCATTAACCCCGCTCAGAGAGAGTGTCCTTTCTCTAAACAGATCGAAGTGACAATAGAAGAGGATTTCTCTTTATATATATAGACTATATATATAAAAAAATCAATCGATCTGCAATTAAGTCCGATTTACGTTCTATCTTCTTTTAATGTTTCCAACGAATTACACAAAATTCTTAGCCTAAAACTATAACATAATTTAAAGCGCATTGGCGCAAAATTTAAAATAATGAAGTGTATTTATGAACTGCGACCTGAAGCACTTTTATCATTTTTTATATTTTTTTACTCCGATAAAAGTAACGAGCGCAGATAGAATGAAAACTCATTTCTAAACTAATCTCAACTTCTAAACAAAAAGAAACATTTTAATTTAAACTAACGACGTGGCAATATGCGAGAGAAAAAGAAAAAAAACAAAGATTACTTTTGACTAGCGTGCAACATTTATGATACAAATTGCGTGTCACGCGTGAAGCGAATAAGGCGCTGCTGGCTACTGCTGGAGGAGGAGTGAGAGAGACTTGACTTACTGATTATGACTCGGACTGTAGCACACACGAGAGATTTGTTTACTATGTCTTTGTAGGCAAACTATTATAACGGTCTCGTGTTTGTTAATTAAGACCTCTAACAAGACATCTTTTCAGCGAGAATGGGTCACTAATTAAATGTAAGCTTTTGTATCCGATAACAGTTTGCACTGTAGGTGGAAAACGGAGTTTTGTTGTCTTTCTTCTACTGTATTGTCGCCGAAGCGGTTGGACGCGTGGATAAGCGGACGAGTTCGTTTCCGCGTGGCTGAACTCTAACTTTTGTTAATTCTCATTCCGGCAGGCCGGACTTTGAAGAGAAGGGGGAAAGGAAAGAAGACTGAACGAGAATGAAAAGCCGTCGAAGCAGTCGGGTGTGGCAGAGTCCATTCAATCTTTCGCGAAACATAATTCGGTGGAGTGTGGACACATATGGAAACCGCTCCTAGCAAATACAATGGCGACAAAAGTGGTGATGGTAGCGGATGGGGGTATAGAGGGATGGTCCCCTAGCAGGGGGGTAGTAACTATGAATAGGGAAGAGTGGAAGACGGCGGGGGGTCCCTTTGTCGGGTACATAATGAAAGACACAGGACAAATACCGGCTATTCAGTGAAAATCGACGTTTATTATAGAGAGTGTAACGAGATCAACGCGTCGACCATTCAAGCTGATTTGGCTATTGTCTGGCGTTAAATTGAAAACCATTCAGTCGTCGAGAAGATCCGGAGTGGTTGAGTTTGAAAGGAAACGACAGGCGTCGTCGTCTGATGTTGAATGGTGGGTAAATAAGTGTCCAGTATGTCTACGGAACTTGGGAGGGAAAAAAAAAACCGTTTCCTCCAGAACTCCTCTGAGACGGTATCCTTCAATTAGCATTGGTAATGCTCAATAGAATTGGGACATGGGTCCCTCGATTCCCGATGGATTTTTAGTCCTGGCCATCTACATGTAAACGAGAAGTTGTGTATTGCATTTAGAAAGAACTTGTGTTGTCAAAAGCCTCCTATTTTGATGTTTAAAAGAAGGTTTGTTCGTTGCTTCCAAAAGACGTAGTCGCTCGCACCAAATACTTTGACTACAAATGGAGATTGAAAAATCTGTCAGATAAACTCTTACATTCCTAACAAGGCCTGAATTTAATGAACTCTTCCCTTTATAATTTTTCTAATGAGAGGATTTATCAGCATCGAGAGCCATCCAACGCTTCCCGCTATTAAATCCACTAATAAAGCGCTCTTCTTTTACTCCTAATGTCCTACATTGTTCCGTGTTTTTTTAAGCTAAGGCGTTGTTAATTTGCGGAAGTAACAATGACTGGTCTTTCATAAAACCGGGATTACTCGTGTTTTAGAAGACGTTAATAGGCTTAAGCTCCATAACAACCCCTTTTACTTTAAAAGATAAAAGTCCAGAGAAGAAACCTGCCTTCCGTCCTGACGTCACTGATCTTTATCATAATTGAGAGGAATTACATTTGTTTTCATCATCGGGCATTATTCTTTTATTTTTTTAAAAAATCTATCGTTTTCCTACTTATTAATATTATTTTTTAATCAAAACAAGACTACCGGACGCCTTCAGACAGGAAGAGAACTAAGCCTGAAACAACAGTTGCTTGCCTTTTATCTTAAGTATATAAACTGTGTTTGATTTACGAGATGGGAGCTGTTTGGAAAGAATGAATAGAAGAAATGAGATAGCTTATTACCTCAACGCCAGATAATTAATACTGCTGCCCCGTTTAATATTGACAAATAAGCCTTAATAACCTGCCTATTGTGTTAAAAGCTGCCCTTTTCTCTTCACCTTTTTTTTATTAAAGATTTCCCTACTCTCCAGTAAAAATTTTATCTTGCATATTTTATATTCTTTATATAAATGGCAGCGTGGGCTATGATGAATTTGCTTCGAAACTATTTCTAAAGATCTAAGAACAATACAAACGGCTGTTGTAGGAGAAACCTTATATAATATTTCCTTATTCCGGTTTAAAACTGTTTTTTCAAGAAAATCGATAGTTCATATATTAATGGTGAATGTAAGAGAGATGGTTTCTCTCTTAGCAAACCCCTTCATTGAAGATATAATGAGAAAGAAAAAAATATGTTTAAAATATATTCATGATATGTAGTGATTGGACTTCTTTTCGGTCTTGCAACGTCTCTTGGGATCCAACGCAAAAGCAACAAAAATATCCCGTACAGCTTGCAATTAGATAGGTCTTCAAGAGCAAGTGGCAGATTACATTGCCAATTTGCACAGCCAGAGTTGCCGCTTTCCACCAGAGACTTGTTTTAATCCGAATCTAACTCTATACTTCCAATTATTGAGCACGAAAATAAACTTTTGGAAAACTTTCACTGCTCAATTTAAGTTATCTAGTCTAGTTTTAGCTTATTGTCAAGAAGAAACCGTTCTGAAGATTTGCATGGTTTTTTTTAAGGAAACAATTCTTAATTGGAGGATAAAGTAGCGATTGAGGTTTGGCTCACTAGGGAACTGAAGGGAGACAGGCAAGAGGGAAAAAAATGCTGCAACCTGCGTCGAGAGTCGATTAATTAGGTCGGGGAGTAATTTTTGTTCATTAAATTCCGATAAAACACGAGGATTTTCCCAGTAGATGGCAGCTGGTGTCGAACGCATTAAATTAAACGGTACGCATGCGTGATAGACAACAAACGCCATTTTAAGGAAAGTATTTTCAATTTGTATTAAGTGGCGTTGCTGGAAGGCAAAGCTGCCGCCACAATCATAACATCACAAGAGTTTCCACACCAACGATTTTGGCGACTGACAAACGGACAGAGAGTTCCCTTTGGCGACAAACCGCATGACAGACAAGGGACGGGACCATCTTGTCGCCTTCCGCTTCGACAACTACTTCCATCTCCGTCTAATTGTCCGTTAAAACGATTTCCAACATATCAACCAATAGGAAATCGTGGCACTACTAACTGTACTTTGCCGGAAGCCCGCCTTGACTCGATCGCCGTCGTCTCGCGTGTAGTAATTGTGGTTATTTTTTAAACGGATTTACTTGGCCATCTTTCGTTATGTGGCTCCGGGCAATTGGCGAAAAAATCGTAATTTTGTTCTTGGTTTTTTTATTTCGCGCTTTTACTTTCCCCAGTTGGATGCTTTAATTTTTTCCCTTCTTACTACAACCCGCAGGGTGCGAATATAATTGTAATGGTTTTCTCTCACGCCGACTGATTATTTGATTTAGGTTTTCATTCCTTATTTCCCCCTTGTATCCATTAGAACCAAGTTTGATTGAACTTCTGCTATTTTTTATACCGAAATATGCAAAAAGTCTGAAAAATGCTTTTCATAATACTAAATTGCTTTTCGTTAGCATTCTCCTTTTACAGCGACAGGTGTCAGGTGGTCCAATTTTCCTAGCATTAAAAATGATCCCATCTGTCTATCCACTAAATCCAACAGACCAATCTTGGACAGAATTCTAATTTTCTACTTAATTGTATTTTGCATATTGTGTTTAGCAATAACCGTATATTTTAAATGGCAAACTTTAATTTAAATAATAAAAGCACTCGAGCGAGAATTTATATTTAAATTAATTTAAATGTTTTAAAAACTCGTAGTCTTTTTAAAAATAAAAAAGCCTTTGCATTCTTCGGAGACTCGAGAGAATGCTCTGAAACCGGCAGATTTGGTGGCATCCAAAGAGCCACCGCGCTACCCCCAACCGATGTATCGGACAAAGACCACAAATTGATTATGACAGTTAAGAGCCTCTTCATTCTGTTTTCGGACACCAGGTGGGAGCTACGGGCGGTATCTAGTGACGACATATATGACGTAACGCGCCCTCAATTTCTAATCATTTTCTTATTGGCTTTAAAAGCGATCCATTTCGTTTAATTTTTTTTTTTTTTTTTTGAAATGTACAATCATTCAAAAATCACAAAGAGAATGGTCATAAAATTGTTGAAATTGACAAAATATATCAGGCGATTACGCTAGCGCTACCTATAACATGTAGAATTTCTCAGGACAAAAGATTTAAATGGTTAAGTTAAGAATAAACGATAAAGTGGAAGTGGAGGTGGTAAAGAACATTATACATTTTATTTTTCTGAGCTTGTCAAGTGTTAATCCGTCCTGGCATGTGACTTGTTGCAGACAATAGTACAGAGTGTGTTTGCAGTGAGGATTTACTCTTTTCTGACTCATACTCTCAGTAAACAGATTGAAAGAAGAGAGAAACACGGAGAATACAATAGATCTGAAAAAAGCGCCCAGAACACAAGAGTTTAATTATATCCTAAAAAGATCGATTCATCTGTCAAAATCGGACTCGGAGTTCAAAGGTCGGAGCGAGGGCGTGAGACGACGAATCGTTTATGGTGACATCACCACGTTCGTTGACTGGAAAGTAGCATTCCTTATTGTGACAAGTATTTGACGAGAAAAGGCTATTCAACAGTAGTAATGCGTTTTGATGTATTGGCCAGCCAGGACAAAAGGAAATTTCTTTTTATGACTGCCAGGTGGACCACGATGGAGATAATCCTCTCTTTGAAATAGTTACGACAGTGGCGGGCATCCGATTGCCACCCGTAGCAAATCGGACCAACTGTAGACCAAATTCCAAGCTACAAATTTTATATTTCCGTACCAAATAATCTCCGATGTCGTTTTTTTTTTAAGTATTTACATAATAATATCTGCTCCAAATTATCATCGCAATGTAGTTTGCATGATTTTGTAACATTTTAATTAAAAATCTTTAGAAATTTATTGACTAAATAAATATGCAAGCTAATTGATAAGACGTGTTGCAAAGCCTGTATAATCGGACAAAATTAGAATTGCATCCGAATACGATCTCGGAATCTAACCTCATTCCGGAAAACACATTTATTAATTGTTATAAAAATCGTATAAAAATATTTACGGAAGATTTCTGTTTCGGTTTAAAAGATTTAAGACATTTTTCATTATCTAATTATCTAACAATACAGTTAACACAATTGATGGACTCTATAAGATAAAAGAGAAGAAGAAGGAAGGAAAAAAAAATGCGACAATGTCTTCACATTTCCAATTGTATTTTGACCAATCACATTTTTAATAACCGTAAAGCGAACAATCGAACAGAGTAAAATTCCCTAGAGTATTAAAGTGTGTTTCATTATCTTCTCTCACTCTCTCTTCTATTTTTATTTATCTCTATCATCTCGCTTCATTTAAATTTCCGAACGTTGACTCATTCTTCGCACAACTTACGCCGATTAAGACGCCCTCTCCGCAATTATAACTAGAGAAAAGCTTCCAGCCTGCATGGGTATTATCTTGCTGAATTTTTAACCATTTTTCCGCGCTAATAAGCCGACCGTATGTATAGGTGGGTTCACAACGTTTCGTTAATCTAGGGCTCGTTAGAACGCTGATCGGCGTCGCCACTAGATGGCGTCTTTGTACTGCATTAAGAGAAAAACAATGATAGTTCATACCGGGACAGTCAATGCTGCTGGTCCCGGCTGATAAGGGAATTAAGAACACATTTTCCTTATTTACGACGCACCAATGTGGTTTTGAATATATTTGCATTTTAAGTATGTCTACCAATCAGATTAAGTCCCCCCTTCCGTGCTTCCTAAGGTATTTCTAATTGAATACACTCCACAATGACAAACCAATGGTTCGAAACGCTTCTCTTTCTATAAAAGATATTAAATATGGGGATTTTGTCCTAAAATGTATTATTAATTTTCCCGTTTAATATGTTTATATAGCGAAAAGTACCGAATATAATTTCTCCTTTTATATCCTTGAACGGCAATTAGTATTTTAATATAATTCTAGCTCGCCAGAGGGATTTGAAGATTCTCTTTCTTGTTTTTTTTTACTTCCTTATTCGATCAAAAAATAAAAATAATAATAATATTTTAATAATGCTCGAGAGTTCCTTAATAATAATTTTAATCGAGATTTATTTTTAATATTAATATTAGTTTTAATTAAATTTTATATGAAAGATTACCCTTATATTCTATAAATATAAAAAAAAAGTTAAATTGATATAGAAATCGTTTGGCGAATTGAAGTGCTACCATCTATTGCCGATTGCACATACTAAAACTATAAAAAGTATGTAATTATATGGGAGGCGAATGGAAACATAATACTGAAATATAACGAGAGATGGCGCCACTCTCGGCATGTTATACTTATCATAGAGCACCATAGCCGCGGGTAGGTAATTTACAAAGAAAGACAGTTTCAGTTTTATCGCTATAAGCCAGAATGTTTCTGACGTTATGTCTGATGTTGGATGCTGTACAATGGATACTTTTTGTTGATAAGAAACGTAAGGACATTATGGCGTATTATGATTTCAGACTAATGTTCTCATTGTCCCCTACTATTTTATGTCCGCTTCTCTATTCACGCCTTTTGAATAACAACTGCTAAAGCTCATTTTTTGAAAAATCTGATAAAAACTTCCTTAAATTGTTCCAAAATGAATGTGTTCGCAGTTAAAGAATAAAGCGAGTCTATCAACTTAGATATTATCGGCATTTTTAATATAATACATGCTACAAACTGTCTAAATAGATTTACAACTTTCTAAATATAAAAGGAAGGATGAATAATACCGTAAATTAGCTACACGACTGTAATTTTTAGGGGAATATGATAATTATTTATAAGATAGTCGTTTGAAAAATCGAAAGAAAAAAAAAATATTTCAGAATTTCTGTAATTACCGTAAATTAAAAGACATAACTTTATATAAGTTCCGTAAGTATGTCTTAGGAAAGCATAGATAAGAGTTTTTAAATAATATTTCTTGCAGATAAAGTAAGAAGTTCATTAAAACTGCAATTGCAAGATGTCTAGTTTTACTCTTCAGTTCATCACCCTACAAATTGATAAATTAAATAAACTGCTTTTAATATCTATCTGAAAAACCATTATTTTCTTATGACTACTCAAGCGATATTACGGAGAAATAAAAGTCAATGACTTCGCTAAATCGGAACGATTCCAGTAAAAATTATTAATTAATTCCAATTTTTTTTAGTTCTGAAAATGTTATTGATATTTAAATCTGCAAACAAACGGGGGCATTAGAGAATATTAAATCATAAAACCGATTCATTCACCTAAGTGGCAGCGACGTTCACGCTTTCCTTAACAGAAAAATAAACAAGGAAAAAGTCGGTAAAATCTTAATAGAAAAAAATTCATCGAGGAAGAACGTCTCGCAACTTCTATATTTATACATAATTATACAAAATCATAACTGTTGCATTTGCATGTCAATAATGTTACTATAAAATTTTGATAACACGCAGCGATCAATAGAAAATTCTTTCACGCTTACGTAATTCGCACGAATGGGGAAATGCTAGTAAAAATCTTTCGACGAAAAAGCATTCAGACAAATAATTTTTATCGTTTTTTACCTAGATTTTTACTTTTGATTTTATTCGCTTAACCGACGGACTTAAATAAATCATACGCTTCTAGTTTTATTTATTTATAATAATAATTATTCTTTTTGCTGGCAACACTTAAGTTTAAACGCAAACTTTATGGTAATAGTTAAATAACGCAAATATATATAACTTTGGACAATGTGCGAAAATTATAGACTGGCTGGAAGATAAGAAAAGAAGATCACGTTCGACTGCGGAAAAGTCAGCATCAAAGTGGAGGCCTATCCAAAAACGACAAAAAAACTTGAATAAAAGACAGCACGGTTAACGCTATTAAAGAGTGTAACAGTCACTAATGATACACGAAACCACCTGTATAGTGTGAGAGTTATGCAATATACAAATAATTTATGAATGACATAAATATTACTATTATTAAACTTTACTTGGGATAAATTGGCAGAGTGGGGTTCAAATGTAAGAATGCACGTTAAGTATACTTCCTTGTACAAATAAGGCTGCTTTAAATTTTGCCGATTTTTTTATTTTTATTGTAAATATTTTATGTTAGTCTTACTCGTGTGATTCATTAAAAACTAAAATCATTAATCTAAATATTTTAAAGTAGATCCTTAATATGTTTTCTTTATTATAACATTATACGTCGATTATTGTACTTGTAAAATATAGGAAAGAAAGTTGTTGTCGACCTTATGTAAACGGCATTTTTAAAATGTAGGACTTTATTAGAAAAGATGACAAGTAAATTTACTTGACTTTTTGACAGAATTTATCCTTTTTGTTTTCGTTTGAAATTTTTTCCTTAGTTGAACATGACCTAAAATTAAAAAAAAAAGCGAAGGATGTTTTTAACAAAAACGAATTAATTGTTATTACCTTTGCTAGACCTATTTATTTTTAAAATTAACAGGTCGTCTTATTGACCAACTTCAGAGATGACACCATGTAAAACAGTTTTAATGTAAGTTTTGAACGCAAAATTCACTCGAGTAGAAAATGCTTAATCATGTTTACTAAGATATTTTTTTAATGTAAGAATTTTATTATAATGTTTCGGGAAAAAAGTTATTATTATTATTATTTTTTATGATAAAATTAAATTAGTCAACTTACGAATACAATACAGTACTGTATTGTGAAATGGTTCATCATATTTGACAACATTGCCATCTGTTAACAAGAAAAAGAAATACATTTTAACTGAAAATAATTTACTAAATTAAATTAGTTTTGAAATTTTACTGTAAAATTAAAAACTAGTTTAAATTTAAATTATTGTTATAAAAAATAATTTAATCATATATCCTTTTCATAAAAGATTATGTACATCTGTTAAATTTAAAATATACAAGATGGCGCAAGCAATAAAACAAAATTGGCATAAAAATAAATTAAAATTTAGTAAATTTGGCTTAATTTTTAGTTTAAATATTATTTAGTAAAATAATTATTTTATTATTTCTTTGGAACAAATTTTAAAATACACCTTTATATTTTTATTGTGTTCAAAAATTAAAAACATAATTAAGCATTTCATGAGTAAATTGATTAAATGATAACTGTAATTAATACCAAATAAAATTTAAATTACAATAATGAAAATTTTATTTTGAATTAATAAAATTTTATGGATATAGATGGCGCCAAGTGTAAAATTTTATTCTAAATTTAAATACCGTACAATATTATAAAAATTTTTTACGTATTTTTAAAATATATAATAATAAAAATTAAACTTTTTTAACGTTGAAATAACTTTATTTTATTTATTTAGAATTTAATGTTAATTAAATATAATTCTCGTAAAATTAATTTGTGAAGGAATTCACTTAGTGGAATTTCTCTAGTTATTTGATGCTCTTACAAGAAATAATAATAAATAAATAATAGTATTTAACCCTGTTTGCAGTTTCTCATTGTTTGTGGCTCATTAATGAGCATTTTGCGTGACTTTTTGGTATGGACGGTATTCGGGTTGTTGTCTTCTTTCAAATTGTTAGTAAACTAGTTTGCTTTTCTCTCTGGTGATTGAAAAATTGTTACTTTTAAGGATGTTCGTCAGCAATAAGTAGATTAAACATGTCTTTGCCAATCCTTAGCATAATTTTTAGCATATGAATGCTAAAAATGCATACCTTTTTATGAATTTGTTTTATTTTTAGAATAAAAAATTTCGTCCATATCGAGTAAAAGTTACATTTTTTTATGAACAGATGGCGCTACTCATTGTTAATACTTTTGATATTAAAAATATCTTAGCAAAATTTAGAATTTCATATAAAATGTTATTTTAAATTACACAATTTATGTTAAAAATTAATTAATATTTAATATATAATCTATTTAATTTAAAAGTAAATTGTTAGGATTTAATTTCATTTATTAAACAAAACTTTCTATGCGAATTTTCTTTCTAAAATAGTGCAAATGGATTAATATAATTGAAATTTATAAGTTTATTGACTTTAAATCGATTTTAGTTCATTATTTTTATAAAATCATAACACCTGTATTACATTATATTTTAAGTAACTTGAAGCGAACGACGTTACACTTAATTTTCAACAGACTCGGGAAACTTCCATTTGCCTGTACGTGCCGCATTTTTGTTATATATTTCAAAATTCCATTGACCCCAATGTTAAAATACTAAACAGGAAAATATTCTTGTCAGATGAAGTGTTTTGTTATTGAACCTTTGCCTTCGTCTCTACAGGAGGTGGGTTCTTGTCAAGTTTCCAGTGAAGGAAAAATGACGTTCGGTTTTCTCCCAAATCTGGTTATCCCATATCCGAAATATCCAGCTCATAATACTTGAGAAAAATTATGGTACGCGAAAAGTGAAAAATCTTATGACAGATCATGCGTATCATATAAGTAAATCATCCGCATCTCTTCCGTTCTTCGCTTTATCAGTTGATGTGGATTCGTTCGAATGACGTTTAGCCTTTTTAAATCAGAGGGGTGATGTTCGCGGAAGTGACATCATATTAGGTCAACGAGATGGAGGCGTCGGTTATTCACCTGCCTGCGGTCAACTGCCCACAGCTAATGCGACGCGACCGCCATTTTAAGCAGTTGTGTTAAGATGCACGTGTTTGCGTGAGTTGCAGTAGATCATTGGAAACGATAAGCGGGTTAGCAAATGCTCTTATCACAATTAGTGTCATCATTCAGAACAGCGAAGGTCGTTGACTATTTAAGGTTTTATTATGGCGCTAATTCGAAAGGGAAACTTTTCTTTCTTCTCAACTTTTAATAACAGCAAGATGCGATTCGAAGATAATTAATTAATTTATTTGGAGTAATAAATTTAAAGGGATAAATAGAACAGGAGGACAATTAGTTACAATCGTTTTCCTTATGATGGTTTTTTTCGTCTGCTTTCTATGAAGCTAATGAAGACTTTTAAGGAAAAAAGTTGCTTAAATGGTTAAATTAGCGATTTTATTTTCACCATAAAAATGCTAAGAGCGTCAGAAATGTTACAAAATTCAGCGCAATAGATACTTACATTCAGTTCGAATATTTGAAACACTTTCCTGTAACTAGTTTTGGTTTATTGTAAAAATTGCATCTCAAATTATAGTTACTTAATAATACTTACTGATCATATCATATTTTATATATAGATCTATTAACAAATGAAAGGAAATCTTTATAAAATTCTATACTTAAAGATAAAAATATATCTTCGCTATTGCATCATTTCTAACAATTTTTAAATATCGTAAAAATTATTATTAGAAACAAAAAATTGAAAAATCATTTTCGAAATAAATCCTTCTTTGAAAGACCGATTCACTAGAGTTGCAGAAATAGAATTAAGATCAATATCAAAGACAAGTTTAGCAATAAATTATAAATCAGTGAAGAAGTTCTACTTAAATGATTAGAACATGACACTGAGTGTCAACAACAATTAGCTCAACTGACTAAAATTATTATTATATAGACAAAATAAGACAGAAAGATTGACAACAATAATTTAGTTCAGCTAAATTGTTGCTGACGCTCATTGTAGTCAGTTTGAGCTACATTATTGTTGAAACTTATTGTCATCTTTCTTGAGATATATTATTGCTGATGCCTCATTGTTTGTTTGAGCTATATTATTGCTGACACTCACCAGTCAGAGACGGATCTAACTTTTTTGAACCCTGGGCTTCAGGTTTTCTGGAGCCTCTTTTTAAAATTTTTAAATAATAAATTTTAAAATATATATTTTATATATGAATCAACATTTTATTAATATAATATATAACTGTTAGAAACCTTAGGTATCAAAGAAAAATTATAAGTATTATAACAACGTGGAAAGTTTATACAATAATAAATTATTAATTATTCATTTTCCTACTTTTTTACTAGCGTAGTCATAATGTCATTTTAACTAGAAATTTTAAAATTAGTGTTATTTTATACTTCTATGTCCTCTCTCTTCTTTAACAATTTCATACTTTGCTTTGTGCTTGGGGACCCAAGCCCTATTAGCCCTTATATAGAATTATAGATCCGCCACTGCTGACGCTCATTGTCATATACAGTATTTGAGTTACATTATTGTTGGCGCTTATTGTGGTCTTATTTTATAACTCGTAAATCGACAATAGAAGAACATATTTATCTACTTTGATTATATACAATATTCTGATTTATGTTAGCTCTATTTTAAAATTTGAAACCATATTCTGTGCAGATTTTGCTTTGATTGTTTACTTAGAAACGATCAAAGAATTATCCTGAATTTGTACAAACTTTATAGTCATAAAAAATGCTATTTATCGGTGCTATTATTTTAGGAAATTAGTCAAATACGTAAAAACAACTGAAGAAATAATATATGGAAGTATTTATTTTATTTTATTTAGCACTGTAGACAAATCGTCCCTTGTGCGGGAATAATGAACAACGAAAAATAACCAACATACACATCGAGACAAATTATTAATATTCTATATAATAAATACAAATATATGGAAGTAAATTTAATTTACGCATCATATCTATTTAAAAATTACAATATGAAATCATTCCAAATGTCTCTATATTGTCGCAGCAGTTCTTCAAAATAATTATCTGCTGGCATCTGAATGATTAAAAGTTTTAATATATTAATCTTTATATTTTTCACGTCATTTATTTATGTTTCTAGAATTGTTTTTATGAAAAATATAAATTTTTTTTAAATTTACATGAATGATAAAATTTTTATTTTTCATGCTTATTTATATAAAAATGTATTGCATCACGAAGTCATCACGAATACAAATTGTATAATTTCTGGTCTATAAATAGTCTTTATAAACTTATGCAGTCTAGTAAAAAATAGAATTAACAGTTGTAATTCATTAATCATATAAAATTTTGCAAGCTAACATATATTTTCGTATAAAATGTATGTGAAAATTTACATAAATGTCTTTATATTACTTTCCAGTATAGTACTGTGTGCTATATTTAATATGACTCAGGGAAATAGGAAAATCCGTGTTGATAATTAAAAATAATGAAAGCCGATTTTAGTATGGATGATTATAAGATTTTTCTAAATATAGTAAGGTATTATTTTTCTCTTTCGACAAGAAGATCGTGCGACACTTAATGTTGTAACAGAAACTTGGATTAATTATAAATTCATTCAGTAAAGTACATGTTGAAACGTTAGAAAATAAATCGATAAAATATTTATTTTCGTCATTTAACTCTCTATATATATGTTGTCATACGTGGAATTAGTTATCGAACATAATTCGTGGATAACATTAAATCTAAAAATAAAGATATAATATATTTAGTTAAAAAAATCTTAATGAAATTTTCTTAATTCGCTATATCTCGGGAAACAAAGAAAAAACTGTGTTTTCATAATTAATAAATTAATTTTCTATTTTTTTTTCTTTCTGGAATATAATTAAAGTACAGTAATCGAATTTATAAAAGAAAAATAATACAGCAAAAATTCCGTTGCGAAATTGGCTTCTGTAATTTCCATGTTAAGTAATAGCAAAGTAAATTAATGAAAGTCAGCTTAAAAAACATTGATGTAGATAAATTTTTATATTTATACAGAACTCGTAGATTTATGATTTTAACCTTGAACTAATTTACTTTATAGTAACGATAGATTAAAAAAAAAAAAGAAAAGTTTTTAATCAATCGAAGTTTTAATGGCGATTGTGAAAATTTTACTCATTCGAATTTATGCAATTTTCGATAATAAAAATTATTACGCTTGACACGATGACAATTTATAAAAATGTCCAAAATTTATATCAAAATTATTATTTAAACAATTTATTACGAGTTGCGTGTTTTACAAACTAATGATCTTTTTTTTAACATTGCTTAACATAGTGAAAACTTCATGCTGTGAAGAATCGACTTGTCTGCGCATT
This sequence comes from Olivierus martensii, assembly GCA_000484575.1. NCBI lineage: Eukaryota > Metazoa > Arthropoda > Arachnida > Scorpiones > Buthidae > Olivierus > Olivierus martensii. The sequence continues at coordinate 87,163 of AYEL01049926.1, read as the reverse complement.
TATAAGTTAATGAACTATATAATTAGAAATTTCATGATAAATTTCACTTGCTGAACAATTTCATCCTTCTAGATAGTAAACATTTAACCAGTAAGGTGTGTCCTCTGCAATTAATCGTTGTATTCTCACTCATCTATTTAAAACCTTATCTTTATCAATTATAAAAAAATAACGTTAATCATATCTTTTTACTGTAATAAAGAGCAAGCACATAAATTGCAATTATTTTAGACAAAAATGAATAAATAATTTTACTGTATTTCTAAATTACATATTTTAAAAAATGTTTCAGCCATTAGCACAAAAGTTAATTTAATATTTTATTGTTTATTTATTTATTTTTTATTAAATTAGATAGGAAAATGAAATCGAGACAAAAATCATAAATTTTCTAATCTTAATAAATTATTTTAAAAAAATAATAATAAATATATTTTTGAGTTGACATTTAAACTTATTTATAGTTAACTACTGTATAAGTTTTTGGTTATTGATATAAATATATAGTATATAATAAATGTAACTTGTTGACGTTAATGCAACTTTAATATATATATTTATTATATAAATTTTGTTACATATAAGCTTAATTATTCCTTTATAAATGCTGCCCTATATCAATCGTTAGAAAATTCAGAAAAAAAAAAATATGTTTAATTTATTCAATTATCCATCATATTCCAATTGTATAAATTATAGAAGGTAATAATTCAGTTTAGCCGCTTATGACAAACTATTGTTAACTGAACAATGGTTTAGAATGGGGAGGGGGGAAAAAAAACTCATTTTCAAGGTAAAAAAGGAACGATTTAAGTAATTTATTCAGATGCATTTAAATAAGATATTAAACCTCATTTCGGAAACCGATTTTAATCATTTATTTCTAAAAGTGCATTAAGTTCTAAAGCGATTACATTTTATTATTTTTTTGTTTTTCGAGGAAATTTGGATCAAATCAACACTTTTATTTGTGAATTAATTGAATTTTTACGCATTGAAGTTTGTAATTCTTCTCTTAACTGACTCACCCATTTAGGAGCCGAGTAGTATATAGGTTATGATTCTGATTGATGTGCGCACATACAGCTATGTGCACTGACCCGACGCTAACAACCATATTTCCTTTATAATGGGTGCGGTTGCGATATAACGGGAGTCAAAAACTATAAGAATACACAATATACTCGCATTAAATTTACATATAACAAACTTATCTCCCGTTAATTTTATGGTTATTTTACGCGATAATTCGCACTATCGAGTGTTAAATCATACCGTATCTCTGGCCTGGCTCTTTTTTACAAGGTGTTTCCTATTACAATAGTTCAGGTTTGGTTAAAAATAACACCCAAAAACGCCTCTTCTTTTCTTTTACGCAGGATGCTTTGACCTTTGTTAAAAGGTGTGTCCGTTTATGTATTTATTACACACGAAAAAGTAAGAAAATTGACGTGTTAATCATGATTTTAACGTTATATATTTATCAAAATTACGACCAGAACTACAGCTGAAATGCTTAAAAATACTCGTAATAGAATATGGTCTAGTCGCTAATCTTCCTTTGCGGACTTTAAACAAAATTAATTGCGAGTTTAGTCATGTTTTCTGTATATGTTTCAGAGACATTAAAAAAAAGGTGTCACAGCGTATAGTGTTTCGATTCTGCTGATGAGATTTTTCCCTGTATTCAAGTCGACATTTCGCAAAGTAGCGTTACTGGAGTAGGCCCTAATGTAGTTCAGTTACACCATTGTCCCGAGGCTAGTCGCGATTGAGACATTAAAAATTTCTATTAAGTCACACACGATTCCGGAAAAGACAAGGTGACAAAAGTTTTTATTAATTGAACAACAATAATACGAAAAAAAGACGTATCGCTTCCCGTTAGTTGAAATTTATTAAAATGCCCGTCCCAGAATCAATAACTGCAAGTGGAAGTTCCAATTACGGAACGAAACTTCTCTAATTGAAAGAACAATAATAATTCTATTATAGAAAGTAATTTGATGTGTCATTCATATCAATATCGTTCTCGATCTAGCACAACAATAGCGCTTTCAAGCTAGGAAGCCAAAACACAGGAGTGCCTTTGTTAACATCAGAGGTTTCGATGTTTCGGAAGTAGGTCATCCGTTGTGCACCGGATACCGGAAGTGCAGATGATCATCTTCGTTGGTAGGAAGTTTAACAGACGCATTTAATAAAAGTAAACTGTTTTAAAAGCATAATTTATTAGAAAACCAATTTCTTTCTCCTCTTCGGTAAGATATAAGAGACTATCCAATGCGCTCATCTCAATTAACAGATTTGTTTTGCATGTTAAACGATTAAAAACAATGATTAATCATCCTTCGGGTTATCGACCTCGTCCGGACGGTAAAAAAATGGTGTCACAAAGTACTATTCAAACCGCACCTACAATACAAATCATTTTGTTTAATTCACGATTCTTCGGCCTTTAAACTGTAGCCTGTAGGCTTCCATTACAGGTTTTGTCAGTCTTACAAACACCCAATTCGATTTGGCTCCCTAGGTGTATTAATAATAGCCGGGGGTTGAAAATTCCTTTCAAACTCGACTATGGAGACAGGTACTTGTATGTTTAACGGGTGAAAGGGACATAACGGAAAAGGTACAAACGATACCTGGCCTACAGGTGAACAGGTCGCGCGAGGCATCGGTCATCCGTGCTGAGTACATTCCTGTCATTTATACACATGGCTGGTTCAGAATCATGCTGACATTGCCTCGTGTCGTTAATGAAAATCATTTTTAAAATTGAAATTAAGTAGTACCCTCTGTTTGCGGTATTTTTATCCTTCATTATTTTTCTGGTTAAAATTCCTAATCTGGACCAAGAATAACTACCAGAAAATCGATTAACAATCGAAAGAAAACATAATAAATTTTTCTTATTTAGATTTTTTTTAATCATCCGGAACAATTAAATATATATATATTTATGCATTCTTGTTATGGTCTATAGAAGAGGCGTAATCAGGGAAGATGCTGTTGCGATAAAAAAATAAAATAATAATACAAGTAATCACTAGTAGTTCTAGGTGTATTCGGTTTTCGTTGTAGAAATTTATTTTGTTTATTTATATAATTTAAAATTTAAAAATTAAAATAAAATAGTTAAAACGAGTATAAACTATTTATAAAATTGGCAGGTAAAGTTTCGGTTCAATAATTTCTCGATAAAAAATTAGGGGGAGTTTTACCACTTTTAACATGTTGAGCAGTACAGACAAGGACAGTTCGCCCACATACTTCGGTATAGCAAAACTCTTGGACGTTCATCCGTTGGATGAGTGACGTTTGGACATAAGCCAAATGTTTTGTTTCGAAATTTTTATTATTAAATTTTTATAAAAAGAAAAACTTAATGCATTTTATATTGATATTTATTCTGAGCACTGTAGTATTATCATTCGGCGAACGAATTTGATTTTTGCCATTAAACACCATTAGTTGTAGTTCTTTACATTTAAATGTATGATAATGGAACTTTCATTGTGGCAACAAAATAGCGCATTGTGGAATAACGCCATAAGACAGACAATGGACGAAAACTTTTATATTCCGTTTTGAATAAATTGCGGCCATTCAAGTTAAGGAAGGGTTAAAAAAATCGCAAGACATATCTAAATATTCAAAAGGAATCCGATAAACACAACACGTACTGTTTTCTAATCCTTTCAGTAGTTATATTTGTAAAAAATCTAGATCCTGATCCAGCTTCGCACAATACGCTCCGACTATAATAGTTTTCGCTTTTCTTTTTTTTTATTAACTTATGTGAAGCAATAAAGACTTAATGGCCGAATCATAAAAACGTACTGCGAGCGAACAGTTTCATTTGTTATTTTCGGTTTTATACTCTTTTATTTATATAAATTATTTAGGCCGAACATACAGTATTTCTATTAGATTAAAATATTATATATATTTAATCTAATAGAAAATATATATATACTTTAAAAAGTCTAAAAATTAGGTTGTTTATTAAAACTGGTTTATTTAAGTGTGGGATAAAATATATAATTTACTTTTAACTGAATGGGAAAACACAATTCGTACGTTTGCCAAATAAAGCAGGTGGGCCAGTAGGCCGGAAGTTTAAAAGAATTGTTTCCGGCCCATGTGCACCGGTGCTTCTCCCAATTAAAAGGTGGGGAACCATCTGGCGTAGGAAACCATCTGTCTTTCCACCTTCAGCTTTTCGCAAAAGGTGTTTTCCTATTTATGACGTAATATTTATAACTCACCCGCGTTATTTTTGCCAAAAAATTTATCCTATATGCGAATGATCTCATTATACTTCGTTTTCCTTAATATGATATGTTATACTGTATATATATATTTATAAAATCGTGTTTAAAATTATTATTGTTATTATTTTGTCGATAGAGTATAATTATCATAGCTGTCTTCTTACGGTCGAGATGACGCATTTCCATTACCTGAAGAGGAGTTCATGGGCGTCGTCAAGGTCAACAAGAAGATTCTTCAACTCCTTCCACATCAGATTGTCTCTTAGCATGCTCTGCAACGCTTCGTGGCTTGTTTGGTAACCTTAGAGAACGCCTTTAGACGGTGTCTGGATATGGACGACGATCGGCATTGCACCAAGTCATATTTAAACAGTCTATTCTACCAAATTCAGTAAACGTTTACGTTTGGGTACCTCCGACAACAAAAACAAAACGAAAAAATTAAATGTGTCAAAAGCATTCATGCTTATTATACTTGTTGCGGATGAGTCTTCTGAATGTGTACCTCCCAAACGAGCGAAATGACCTCAATAGCGTAGCTGAAGTAAGATTTGACCTCGTAAATCTAAACGAAAATGTTAAAACTACTGAGTGAAGTTTGTAAAATTATTCTCCATTTTACACACGCGTTTTCTCTACGAATGTAAAAACAAATAAGATTTTTAGATTATCTCTTGTTACAAGTATTAAAAAATGGCAAACGCCTCCTTGAACTACCTACGGTCAATGTTATTTGCGGAGTTGAATTTTGCTTTAACGACTCCACCCAAATTAGTAATGTTGATTACGTTTAATTTTGTAACGCAATTTTTACGTGGAGAAATTTCTTATTAAGTTTATGAAACACGCATTTTATATCTTTTGAAATTTCAGAAAAGCTCAATTATATCCTTGAATCAATTTCCTAATTACTTCAAACCAGATTAACTGAAGCTTGCCCTTCGAGAGAAATTTTATTTACCGACAGGTGGGCATGCATAATCAAACCAGCAAAAAAAAAACACGAATTATTTATTTATATATAAAAATGTAAAAAAAACTACACAAAAAATCGAATTATAATCAAACCAGCAAAAAAAAAACACGAATTATTTATTTATATATAAAAATGTAAAAAAAAAACTACACAAAAAAATCGAATTATGAAAAGGAAATTCTTTTAAAAATATAGTACTTATATTTATATATAAATAACAATAAGGCAATTTTTACTTCCAATTAAAATTTTCAAAAGCAACAAATGGTATGGTGATTTTTTCCTGTCTTTTTTTCATTCTTCTTTAATAATTTCTGTCCAATTACTGACATCTGCAATATAATGTGAGATCCGGTTGATGTCTTTTATTTTCCAGTGTATCCCGTACACAGCCTCTCGAGTTTGTGGACGGTTTAAGGGGCCTCCAAAGGAGAGGTTCCCCCCTTTTGCTTGTTGTTTGTTTCTTTCTGTCCGAAAACAATGTTAAGACATTCTGTAAATATTTTTGTTTAAGATGTTTTGGCATTTCGACCGTGTAGAGTAAAGGCAGTTGGGAGTTTGATAAATCTTGAGCGGCTGGTGAACAAAGAATGAAAAGAGAGAGTGTTAAGCTTCCCAGGTGGTCTAAAGACTTGTCCTTGAGAACAGGTGGCCGTGTAGCACGGATGAGAGCTGTTGGGACTAGATCGTGGGAAGGCAGTTTTTTCCTTCTCTCTTCACTTGTCTGAATGAAAGTGTCTAGATTTTTTTTCAAACGTCGGCTGATTGACAATAGTAGAACATGGCCAACTATATATAAATAAGGTGACGAACTTACTACATTTTTATTATATTCTTATTTGTTTATATTTATTTGAAGGTCAACCGTTCTCAAATCTGAAAGAATCCGGTTGCAACACGTTAAAAAAAAGACATTATAAATATTATTACTTCCTTAAGATGTTAGAAGCTTTTTGACGAGTATAAACAAAATTTTTATACGAAAATTTAATGTGATTTTTCGATTATTTTTATTTTATTTATTCTCTAAAAAATTATAAAATAATAATGAAAAAATCTATATAAAGTTTGTATATTTTAGATTTATTTTACAGTTCAATAAAATTTTATGCTAGACTATACTCGGCACTTAAAAATATTGTCGTCTTATTGGTTAAAATTATGTATTAAAAAGGAAATTAAATCTCGTTCGTTTATTAATAACGATACTAACAATAAATATTTATTTATTTTTATCGCTGAAAACAGGTGATAAAGAAACAAGACTGATTATATTTTCGATTCGAAAAACTTTTGTGAGAGCAAATCGAGCGCCATCTTTAGAACCGTTACAAGACAACAAAGCGTGTTAAAACGAGCTTATAACAAGAAGACAAGACTAGTCCAGGATCTGCCGCGGGGAGTTCATAAAACAGGTTAAAGGATCTAAAGACACAACACAGCTACTTTAAATTACAGTATTATGTACAAGTTTATTGATTAAAGTCTTTGGTTAGTTTGGTGCAACATATTCGTGTGAGCAACTCGAGACTGGCCAACGAAAGGAGAGTTGCACCCTTTTTTCCGAATTTCCTGTGCAAATTAGCACGGAATTTTCTCTCCTAACGTCATTTCGAAACTATCTACTCGGAGATTTGGTGAGGTAATAAACTAAAATACAGTATACATATATAGATAGGCTATATACAGACCGTTACATCCTACATACAAAGTCTTTTTCTTCCGAATAACCGGATTCGTCGGAAATGTTATCTTCGTATAAATTTTCGTCGATGGAGTTGAGTTTTTTTAATCTTCTTGGGTGTGGAATATCTTCGGCCGAATCGGAATCGCTCTCGCGACCCGTTGTGACGTAATAGTGATCCGATAACGAATCAACGTCGTCCGGAACTATATCGGAAGAAGATTCTACTTCCGAAATAACAGATCCGCTAAGAAGATCGTCTTCGTCTTCTAATTCTTCGATTTCTTCTATCGAAGTCAGTTTGGGAGCACTCTTAGATCTTTCGAGAGGAGGACGGAAATTAACGCTACCCGTACTTAATAAAATTTTTCTTCTAGGTAAATTAGGCGCATCGTGACAATAGTTGGCTAAAGATAACCTGGCCTTCTGCTTGCTTAACTTTTCGCGCCTGAATTCCTGAAGTGCCGAACTCAGTTTCTGGTTGAGTTGTAACGCCATACATCTTGCCTTGTCTTCTTTAGAACATAAAGCGGCGTGACACCTCAATTCCTGCTTCATTTTTCTTCCTTCGTGCCTGTATATCCAGCATACGACCCGAGGATACTGTACCGGAGCCACACAATAGGTGATACGATTGGACCAATATTCGGTCAGACCGTGTTCCTTTGTCAATGCTTTAAGTCCAGAGTTACAAACAGTCAACTTCATGGCTATGTTATGCCTGGAATTAGAACAGTAATTTTTCCATAAAGTAGCTAGAGGTTTATCTACACATCCGTCTCCCTTAGCCCATTGTGTTAACACATTGCCTAGATATATCACCTTAAATGTGGGATCGTATTCGGTTATGGTTACAGATCTTTGTCTCCAGAATTTTAAATTAGACGAATTGAAGCCTACTGACATGGTAGATGACATCACACACAGTAACACGGTAGATATTCGATGTAGGTTAGGCCTAATTGCCAGACCTAGCGTGTCACTCCAACAACGTACATAAGTCGCACACTAGTTGCCACATACAACACCACTGAACGTATCCACAAAACAATCACAAATGACAATACCGGCGAAAACTTTTATCACCGCTCTGCTACTGGTACGTTGGAGTCCACGCGTCACCTGTATACCTGCTAGTGACGTCAGCACCACACGGCATCCCATTGGTTATCCGGGTAGGTGTTATCCTCAATCCCGAGCCGGTAGTTCGGTGGAATGTTGCAGCTTATCTGAGAAAAATCCGAGGCTTTTTATAACAAATTTCGATAACAAAACTGGATATCGATTATATAAATCGATTTATTTATCTTTAAAAATAATAGACGCGGCTTTTTTTTTACAAATACGACCGGTTAAAAAAAAAAAAATATTAGAAAAAGCAATGTTTTTTTTTTTACAAATACGACCGGTTAAAAAAAAAAAATATTAGAAAAAGCAATAATGAAAACAAATTTAATTTCTAAATGAATAAAAATTCGTAGCGATTTCGAATTTGCTACGGTAAGATTACGTTTAAATGACTCGTTATTAAATTTGCAAACAAATAAATTATGATTAATGTAACAAATATGTCATCTTTTCGTCATCAGAATTAGATACAAATAATAATAACAATAATAATATAGTTGTGAAATGATTATAATTAAGAATCTCTAGACCTCTTTATGTCCGAAGTTGAATGACCGTTTTCAAAAAATAATGGTTTTTTTCTTGCCAATAGATGGAGACATTTACTGAAGAAGGTAAAGGTTTCCGCACACCCTTAAACTGGTAATAAATTGTACGTAGGTCGGGTGTATCTATACGGAAGAGCCTCAAAATGTTAAATGTTTAAACGCTTTCAAACGAGTGGGAGATTAAGATCTTACGTGATTTCTATCCAAATTAATGTTTTTTAACTGGGAATAATTCTTCAGTGCAGTTAGTAAAACGATATTAATCTCTAAAACAAAACAACGTTCAAAGGTTGGAAAAATACGCGGTGTAAATCTATCTCTTTCTGTACTTTGACTATACTTGTAATTTATATTAATTTATATACAGTATATATGAAATTTAATCGAAGCGGAAAAAATATTTATTAATAACAAACTTTCCATTTCATCTTTAAAAAATGCAATAAATTATTAAAAAAGAGTTCACTGAACAAAATTTTCCTTTCATTCTTTTTCCCTAAAAAAAAAAAATCTGATAAAAATCTTTCGTTTGATTCCTCGTTTTCGTGTCATTCATTGTTAAAAAAGAAAAAGGTAATAAACCCTTTTCCGAAATAAGAGTTCAATGACCCTTCTTAATATACATTTAAATTTATATTTTTCCATTTAGTATGCAGTTATCTATCAGACATTATATCATATAGTATTTTATATAGGACAAATTTCCGTGAGCTTTATAAGCCCGCACGTTCACAAAGTCGCTTTCCTCTTGCGCAAAGGATAGAAAACAAAAGTTTTTGTTTGCGTGGAATATCCAAATAACTGATTCGTTTTTTCCTAAAAATAATAATAACGCAAATATTATCCTATTAAATTTCACAAGAAAGAGGCAACAAACGTTTTTCTTATTGTCTTACATTAAAGCTAGGGGTTACTTACATTACAATAGCGAAAGCGAATGTCGTCATTCCATACTATAGCCGAATCCTAGATCCTATCTTTATTAATTATACTGTACACTTGAATGAATGCGAATAATGATGACGTCATCACTAATGTAATGCGATAAATATAAAAAAAATTCTACTTTATTTCGGATCCCATTAAAAGAAAAAAAAAAGATAAAATTACGGTAACTGAAAATTATTTTTAGTTACAAGGTTTTTTCTTATCCTTAAAAATGTATCTTTAAACAGCTCAATTAAAATTTCCCGTAATAAAAATACAACTATGAGAATTTATCCTTATATTTTTTGGGAATTACCCGTTTTAAATATGATTTATTGCGTCATATCACTAGGAAAAACTGAAAGGAAACTGAAGTCCCTTCATTTTAATGACATCGTAATAGATATTAAACACTTCCCAATTAAATAGCCAGATTAGGATATTAAATTAAAGTCGCATCGAGATAGAACTGCTACAATCGAGATACAATAGTTTATATATATACTGTATATATTTTTTTTGTAGCAGAAAAAAAAATTATTGTAGTGCTACTTTAGAACGCAAAAGAATCTCTTAAAAAATCTTTAGGCGGTGTTCTTTAGAGCATAAAAATTCTTCACGATTTTATACTTTGATAAAGTAAACTATTTAAAAAGAATACAAAAATTTTTTCGTTAGTTTTTACGTTACGTATTATTTGTATGGCAATAACAAGACGTAATTAAGTGTTGCCAGATCAGTCAACATATTGGGAAAACCATTAAATAAAAAATAAAATTTAATTGAGAAAAGCCACTCTATGTTTCTCCCAGTTTATGGGCGAAATTAAATATTATGATGGGCGAAAACGTAATGTGCTAAATCATTCTAGTGGAATGACATAGGAAATTTTTTATTATATGTAAAAAAAAAGAGAGAGAGAGAGAGAGAGAGAGAGAAGCAAAAGCTGTACATTTCATGTTTATTCTATAAGAACGGGAATTTATTCTGATGTAATAATGTTTTCTGAAATTATAGCCCGGAGCCAAGGTGTGCGGATGATTAGAGTAAACCTATAATAATAGTTCTGAAAGTAACGGAACTGTTTTGTAAATCAAGAATGCGGAAATACTTGTATATAAAGAGAGAGAAGAATAACGAAAAAAACTAACATTGCCAGTATTTACCAATGGTTTTTTTTATATTAAACCCCTAAAAGAGTCGATAATACACCAATTGTAACGCGGGTTTTTATCTAATACTATCTAGTTATGCATATTAGGATAGATTATGATCGGCTCATTTAATTTGCTATTGAAAATACGTTAATAAATTATCTTTTATGCCATCAACTTTGGACGAATTTCAACTGTATTATTATTTAATATATATTTTATCTATAAACTTTCATTTTCTTTTCATTAAAGTTCTTTAGTTTATTGCAAAAAATTAGGTTAAATTATTAGAATTTTTTCATATATAAAATTTTAAATTTTTAAATATTTCAAACTCAGGATAAGATAAATAAATCGTTTATCGATTTAAGAGGTAAAATATCTTATAATTATCAAAATAGGACATGTATTGGTAATTTAAATTGCAAAATCGGTAGAATGACCTGCGATTTTCAATCTTTATTTGTTTTAAAGGAATTTCTCTTTTGTGATTGGATCAAAAATATGGATAAAGCATATTTTCCATTAATGTTTTTAATCAGATCGCGCATCAAATTTATTGACCCGTTTAAAATTTTTATTGGTAGTTTTTGCAATATAGTTACGATTTATACCGGTTATTGCAACAACTCCAGACGTAAAAAAAAAAATATTTTTACTTAGTGAAAGATTGGTGAATAACTACAATATCTAACTTGGGAAAAATGGAATGTTAGCCATACAATAAGTTTGCAAATTCTTAGCATGAGATGCAAAACAGAGTGAGATAAAAATTGTGGGCGTAAGAGTGACGTTCTACCAATCAAATCTTAGAAACAAATTCGTTATTAGTGTCGTTACAGCAGCAACTGAAATGCGAGTAGCGCCGTTGCATTACTGCACCCCTTGAAGAAGGAATTTTTTAACCTCGCTTCAAAATATAGTTTCAAATATAATAATTGTGGGAGTAAATGCAACTATCCAATCATTCGATAAGAAACAGAACTGACCCCCCGCAACGGTAGCTATTTATCTGCTTACTATCGTCCTCAAATGACGGCCTCAAGGTCAGGGACCCCCAACCGGACAAATATAGAAACTAGAGAAGGGCGAATTATTTTTATTATTTTTTAAACCAATAATTTATTTTCTGTATAGAAAAAATAATGATAATAATTTAATATTTTATTTAATAATTATATAACGCTAGATAAAATGACAGATTCTTTATTTCAGATTGGAGAAATGCCAGAATTGTTATAAATTCAACAAGCTGGATAGATTTATAATTTTATATCATATTTCGACATAAAAATTTCCTAAGAAAAATTTTGCATTAAAAACAAATTTTATTCCATTTCGAAAATTCATTCAGCAAAAATTATATTTTGTAATCGTGACATTTTATTTGAATTCCTTTAACGGAAATGTGTATATGATAACGGAGAAAGCTTTTTTTCTTCGTAACCCAAAAATATCGGATTGAACCACACCCTTCCAAGAATTTTTTTCCCTGTTTTTAATGATCTTGTAACAAATTTCGATAGGCTAAACCCTATCTTCTCTTCGTAAATAATAAGTATACAGTATATAACAGGTTGTAGTATGCGGACTGTAATTAGGATAATTCCACTGAAAAAAATCCGGGACCAGACCCGGGCGCGAACCCGGGTCCTCCAGCGTGGCACCCCAATGCATTACCACTCGGCCATCCGGCCGCCTATTGAAAACCATTGAGTATGCCTTCTGGTGCTGTGAAATGAGTTTTTTTTCATTTTCAATTTTACTTCGGAGCCACATACATAATCTGTTAGATTATAAACTATTATAAAATAATGCGAATAGATAATTTCTATTACGTGTAAAAAAATAAATTAATATTTATTTGGTTGGATTTCCTAATTAACTGAGCTGTGTTGTGTTTATACTAAATGTGATTTCGAACTAAAGTACTGATCTAATTGTAAATGCAATTTGTTACTTGATGTATATGCCTGAGAAAAATTTCATAATTTAGCTCAAGAAACGGTACAAAAGCGCTAAAAAGAAACTTTTAATTCAGTTTAATAATGCTATATAATGAACAAGAACAGTATAAAATTTGAAGATTACGAAATATGCGTATATAATACTGAAACGAGTGATATTATGTGGCTAAATATACAGATTAATGTAAGACATATTTGTATCGACACAACCTATAAGACTATTCTGGCATATGACTGTTCATGGCAAATGTTATTACGCATTAATAACGATTTTAGCGTTAATCTTTGCATGTAGGAGGAAAGATCGTTATACATCAATCCGAAAGATAGGGATTGATTTTAACATTCATACCTACAGCATTTTCGGTTGTATGTGAGCCGGCACTTATGAACCTCATTTTTCAACTCTCCGGTTAAGGATTTTCTGTTAGGATGTTTGCTATACATATATTACAAAAAAATCACTGGTATTTTGCAACTGATTTCTTATGCAATGATATTTATTCTGGTTAACGGTTAATTAAATCTATTTTTGTAAAAAATATGACACTAATGACATCTACAGTTTACAATATAAATTATTATTTATTACTTTTCTAGAAATTACATAAACTGTATTGTAAGATATGAACAGATTTGATATTTTTTGTATTCATTTTATTTATCGATAAAATTTTCAGCATTATGGCTATTAGTTGGAGGGCCGCATTAAGTAGTTCCAAGGGCCACATGCGGCCTATGGTTTGCCCACCCCTGGTCTTGATCATTCATAATAATTTCTTCATAAACCCATTGCACTATGGTTTCTAAAGCTTGATTTTTTGACCATAATTCATAAACATATTTTAAAATAAAAATTTGCTAGTATAAATGTTTATTATGATAAAAGTTAGTCTTATTTCTTTGTTATGTTTTTAATGATAAAATTTTAATAATGCAAATTTTGTTTGCATTATTTATTTATTTATTACATTAGTATTTATTATATATTTATTTATTACAGTAAAAATACTGGTGGTTTCATTTTCTGATTTTATAGAATGTAAATGATTAAAATATACATCTTTCTAAAGTAATTTTCATTTCAAGAAAATTATGAAAAATTGAAAAAGATAATGAAAATCATTCCAAGTTTCAATAATAAGCATGTTATGCATAATTTTAAAAAATGTACAATTGAAATGAGGTGGGATAATTACAATTCACTTTTTAATTCTATATTATCTATATAATTAAATGGTATTAATTCTTCCAGAAGTAACTCTTCTTCATCTTCATTTTCTTCACTTCTGTAGTTTTGGGTTGCAGTTCTGGCTGCACTGCAAAGCATCTCTTTTTTTTGATCTGCAGGATTTTTCAGAAAACAGAAGACTCGGCTGACTAGATGTTGATGGCATAGGTTCGTCTGTTTCAACAATGAAATCTGTTTCCAGCCAAGTCTTAAAATAATTTTCGCGGCAAGAAACTTATTTCCATCTTTCGTCAAAACTCTGACACAAATGATGAATTTTTTCTTTTATATACTGCTTATTTGGAAAATCAATAATTTCTCCTATAGTTTGACATACATGATTAAAAATCATGTAGAATTTTTCATTCGTGTTACTTCCTTGTAGCCAGATTTCGAATAAGTCTTCATTTTTGAAACAGTGCATTAGAGCATCATTGATTATCTAAATATGAATTATTCTAACCACAACTGCTGAAAAAACATTACAATGTCTTTTTTAGTAATTGGTTTTTGTGCTGAAGTATTATTCCTGCCCCTTAGGCTGAACTCACACGGACCACAACCACAAAACAGTGGTTACTGTGTGGTTGGGTTGTGGCCAAAATCAGCCACTCACGAACCACTTATATGCACAGTCAGTAAAAGACTGCACATATATATGTGCAATCCATTACTGATTGCTGATTGAAAGAAAGTGCTGTCAGTTGCTAGTGGTCAATATGTCGCACTGTATGAGTTGCGCTCAACCACTGACGACCACAATTCCTGATTGAAAGGAAGTGCTATTGGCGGCTAGTGGTCGACATGTCACACTGTATGAGTTGCGCTCAACCACTGATGACACAAGTTGTAACAGCCATTGAAACCGACTTCAGTTTAGTGGTCCGTCTGAGTAGATTATTGCGTTTCTATATTAATATAATTATAATTCACGACCGTCCATAAGCAACCACCATTTTGTGGTTGTGGTCCGTGTGAGTTTAGCCTTAATGTATTTGTTCCCAATTATTTATTTTATGATGTAAAGCATAGAATAAATATAGTAATACTATTCAATAGATACCCAGTACTTAGTCAGATATTTTAAAATACTGCAATACAATATTTATCATAAAATATCAAAAATATAATGATTTAGAATAAGGCTGTTAAGTTCTTTGATTAAAAAATGTTGAAGGTCTCTGGTGCTGGAAAGCACTGGGGAAGCTATAGAAGAAATTAGAATTGTATGGATTTTGCAACAGAATCTAAAGTTTGCAATTAGAATTTCAGACAACTGCAGTGCTATCAATGGAAGAAAGAAGCTGCACAAAATCTAATCTGAAAAATTTGGTACCTTAAAGGCTTGTTTATAGTCTGACGAAGCTAGCATTTTGTTAGCACCTAGAATGTCTGTCACACTGCATTCTAATTTGTTTGTTTATAGTTAATATTATATAAACAATAGTAATCTTTAAATGTCTTAATAAAAAATTCAATATTGCTATTTGAACCAAGGACCACCTTGATTTGAACACACTGTTATTTTGTATCTGATCTCAAAGCATCATGGTGTAACCATAATGTTGAAACCTAGAATGAATTCTAAGTTATCAACTTCACATCAGTTATGCTGCATTATGGATGGCATCAGATTATAAACCTATGAATTGTTTCTAATCTCAATGTCATCGATGACTATCTCCACCACATCGGATTATAAACAAGTCTTAAGAACTCAGTTTCTTTTGGGGACAGTCAGACATATCTAAAACATAGAGTTTATTAGGTACCAAACTAAAACAGTTTGTGGACCATGGGATCATATGCAATGTCTTCAGTGTCAAAGGAATACAAAAAATTACTCTTTGTGTCCATTTGCAAGCTAAAATGGCTAGTGATAAAAATAGCAATTCATTGTCAGACTGTATCAGGAAATCAAAAATGTTGCATTGAATAGAAAAATACCAATCTAGAACACAAATTTTAAATTTTTTCTTGTTCTCTCTCTCTCACATTATTATGTTGTTAATCTTTGTGCATTAATGATAAAAAATAATGATCACAGGTTTTCATTATTCTGTTTTTAAATTATAATTTTCTTGTTTATATATTTTTGTTAATGTTTTTAAATTTCACTAGTTGGGTCAGATTTGGCTTGTTGACTGCCATAGTTTAGAATTAGAACTACACATAATTCTTTTATAATTAGTATTATATATACTAGGTGGGGCATAAATATTTCTCCAATATTAAACCTCTATGCTGGAGAAACTAAGTAACTGAGGAAAATGAAACATATATGTATTGATTAAGGAAAGAATGCCATTTATTGACATAGCAATCAGAATTTTGGTATATTATCATTTTTGCTACAATTTTAAATAACAAAATCATTAAAAATAGCATTTTTGGCCATTTTTGGCATTATTTACAAAAGTGTGCAACATCAACCATGATCATCAAATTCTCAGGTCTTGAAGAGAATATCTTTAAGATGGCAGCCACTATTTCTTCACACTCTTGCAGTCTTTGAGATAAGTTCAGACATGCTTTGCATATTATTCCTTGGGGAATAACAGCAATCTCTTGGGTGATGACCCACTTCAACTGTAATAGTTTTTGAGATTTCCCCTGGGGGGACTTGCCTTTAAGTAACCCCACAAGTAGTCGTCATTATACAGACAAGTCAGAGGAATAAGCAGGTCATGGAACATCTCCTTTACTGATTACATGCCCAGAAACAACTTCCAAAGAACAGCTGTGAGATTCTGGAGACCTCCAAACGGCACTCCCTTGTCTTATAGAAATAATAGGAAATTATGTTAAAATTTAAATTAAAAATTAAATGAAAAAAAAAATTTGTTTAAAAATAATAATTTATTAATAAAGACCAATCAAGATAACATTAACAGGAAACTTCGAATAAGTTCGCTAGTTCCTTGTCCATCCATGGGAAAGTTCCTTCTCCAGATATATGGAAAGAATAAATAAATAAGAGTTCCGTATCCAAGAGAGGGGGTCAGACATCAGTCAGTTTAGTCCGAGAGGATAAGAGGAGTAGTCTTGGAGAGAAGAGAATCAGAAATAGAAGTTCGTAATTTGGAAAAGCTGCAACAGGACAATGTAAAGTTTTTACAACGGGAGTTAAACCCGAAAGTTTTTACAACGGGAGTTAAAGCGAGAGAGGATGGAGAATGGCAAAGTAGCCGACGAAGGCGAGAGAGGATGGAGAATGGCAAAGACAGCCGATTGACGGATGGCATTCAACAGTAGTGTACAACAAAGATAAGGAAATAAGAACTGTGAACTAAGTGGACGATAGACATTTAGGATTTATGTATGGACAATTACAACATGAAGTAGTATAGGATTGACAAAGATCTCTCCCAGGTATGCAGAAGGTTACTGTGAACTCACTCTCTCTTTCTCTCGGAAAAATATATGTTCTGCAAAATTACGTTTAAGTTAGTTTTTTTTTATATTCAATGTTAACTGCTAAATGTAAATAAATATCTTATTTTGTTTATAATATAGTTATTTGAGTCAATTTCCAATCCCGGACCTCGGCGTCATGGATCTGCGCGCCAAGTGCGACGGTCAAATTCGGCCAATTTTGGCATCTCGACATCTTTTAGCAGCGCCTACCCTCCGCGATCCTCACACAGCCATTGAAATTCTTGCAGTGTGAGCAGTTGCTTCATCTTGTTGATACTACACATTATTCGGTCCATGGGTTTGGAGCCAGAAAGTTCCTCAGCATGGTGACAAAACAAGCAACTATGACTGTTACTGCCTTCCCTTTCTTATCCTCAAAAAAACTAATGGCCAAAAGTGCTATTTTCAGTGATTTTGTTACTTAAAATTGTAGTGAAAATGATGGTATACCGAAAATCTTGTCAGTAAATGGCATTCTTTCCTTAATCAGTAGGTATATGTTTCATTTTCCTTCGTTGCTTAGTTTTTCCAGGATAGGGGTTTAATATTTATCCCTCATTCTGTACAATATCTGTTTCTGTGTATTGAAAAGGAATTTATTAGAAAACATTTTTAAAGATATAAATAACAACAGCCTAATTATTATAAGTTATAATCGTGATGCACTTTATATTTTAGCAATTCAATATAATAAATTTTAAATATTATTTAATAATATAAAATTAAAATTAAATATCTTTTATTTCAGATTAACAGGACAGACAACATGAAAACAAAATTTTATCAAAATTTATATGTAAATAAAATTTTATTGTTTATTGTTGTTAATTTTTTAATTTTAATATAAATAATAATAATAATAATATACAGTATATAATATGCTAAGGGTTCTGGCCATCAACTTCATTGAGTGCCTACACACCTTGGATCCATGTCTTAAGACAGATCCCTGACTCAATTTGGTGTTTTTCAAGCAAACTGCTCTGTCTTCATCAAAATGTTTCCTTTTCCAGATAGCACAAGATGTAAAAGTATACAATATAATAGACCTGTTAATCTCATAATAGCTGTGGTTTATAATGAACTGTGCATTAATCACATTATGCAAATGATTGGAAATAAACTGTGATTGCCTGCCTGACAAAGAACTGAAAAAACAAAAATGGACATATATGACTTATGCTTTTACATCCTGTGTTAGGTCCGAAAATGTTTTCTTTTTGAGATATGTTTATATGGGCTCTTGATGAATAACATCTGTGTCTAAGAACACACACAGATACTACTTAACAAAACAAAATAAAAGTGTTCTTAAACAGTCTAAGAACACACTGGCCATCACCTGATTATCTAATAGATAATCAATATAGTAGATACATATAAAATGAAATAATAATATAATAAAAAAGCATTATTATTAGTGTTTCAAATACTTTGACTCAACAATATTTATATAATGTCAATAGTTAGATATTCTTTATTACATAAATTTTTCCATATATTGTAGTAAAATACGTCAAAATTATTATTGTGACATTCAAATATAAAATAAATTAGTTATAAAGCAATAGCAATGAAATTTAATAGAAAAACGATCAGAAAGTATGGTAACTTTCCAACTTGAAAAATCAGGATCAAATACCGGGCTTACTTATGTTTTAAGGAGCATCTGGGTCTGGCCTAATCAGATCCATCATTAATGTGGGAAGCCTGTAATAATTTCGAAAGACACATTTTTAATTTGCCAAAGGAAAATGAGACACGAGATCACTGACCTCTCTGATGGCCTGTATCCCCCATTAATAATTTCTGAATGAATTAGCAGATTTTCATGAAATTTGATTATCTGAACAGAAAGATCCATACCATCTGAAAACCAGATTTTTGGAAAATTGTCGGATAATTTTGAAAAACTTACTTTATACAAAAGGTTTAGTAATATTAAGAAATATGGCAACATTTTATCTCGAATATTTTTTCTAAATTTCCATTAATAATCATAGTTTATTCTGACAAATTGAAAAAATTTGTTTTAAAAAAGATAGGCAAAGGTACAATATTTCTTCAAAGTGTGTGGTAATATGGCTACAATAAAGGATGATTGTTTATCCGGCCCGCGGCAGAAAATAATTGCCCACCCCTGCTTTACAGTATAGTATATTGTACCATATATATACAGTACTATGTAGAAAACATATCCATCTGCTATTCTGATCGTCTACTTTGAGTTCTCTGTAAAACACACACACAATCTACACAGATTGCTGTAGAGTATTCTTATTTGCTCAGTACACAATAAACGATGGAAACAATCTGGTTTTTATGATGTTAAATTTTCTACAACCTAGATGTGAACCAGTCTTAAAGAGACACATGATTAACCTTTTAATTCCATATTTCCCACCCGCTGGTTACAAATGAATCCAGAGATCTTTTAATACTATATATACAGTACTGATGAACTTTGGGATGTAAGTTACCTGCCCTTGGTGGATTAACAAGTACAAATACGATACCAAAAGGAATATTTGTTTAGTCATTTCTATTGGTGGATGGCATCTTATGGGGTTTGCCTATTCTATTAACATAGGGAAGATTCATTCTGCCAAATTTCTTGGCAGTCAGCAAGGATGGTGGCTTAATAGGAGGCATCTTATAGGGGGTTTGACTATATATCTAATTTCTAATTATTTACCTATTATGTAAATTATAATAAAAATATGAATGTTCTGAAATAATTAAATATATAGGTATTTTCTAGGTAAAATAATACTGACATTAATGGCTTCTAACTAAAGTTCAATGATAATATTAAACAATAAGAATAATTTTTTTTTGAAAGTTAGTATGGATTTAACTCTTTTTCATTTCAACATGAAACTTGAAAGCTGCCACCTTCACACTGATGATAAAACTCTATTATAAACATATTTGATAAAACAGTATTTGGATATATCTTTAAAAGTTTTAGAATGTACTAAACTTTAATAATCTAAGTAACTCAAGCACTATAACACAGTAGAGAAGAATTCTATAAATAATATTTATTAAAGAAGGAACGTTTTCGACTTTTTATCATCATCTTCAAGTTCTTAATTTCAAATTCAAATTTCAAAATGCTTAATGGCTTCAGAGAACATTCAGAGTTCTAAAAATTTAAATGTTAAATTTTTAGAACTCTGAATGAAGTCTCTGAAGCTGTTAAGCATTTTGAAATTTGTATTTGGAATTAAGAACCTGAAGATGGCGATAAAAAGCCAAAAACGTTTGTTCTTTAATAAATATTATTTATAGAATTCTTCTCTACTGCATTATAGTGCTTGAGTTACTTAGATTTTAGTAAAGAGTTTAAGCATGTAGTTGGAATTATGAACTTTAATAATGTACATTTTTTAGATTTGTTTTCAATTTTTAAAAAGATTATATTATAAACAAAGTTCTATCACAGTCAGCACTACTAGCAGTACAAAAGGAAAAAAGCTTTTATTTAGAAAACTGTAAAAACGTTTTCAGCATTTCTTAATGCCATCTTCAGTTACAAATATACTTATTCTAAATTAGAACAGTTTTTTTAAAAAACAAAAGATTTTTTAGAACGTAACAGTAAAATTTGAAAAATAAATTAAACAAAAAATGCATATTAACGGTAACAATATTATCAATGAATATTATACATATAATATCAGAAAAGATTTTGACCCATGGTGCTATAAAAAATCCTCATTATGTGCATATTTCAGGAGAGCACTGACACACTGTAGTAATCGCACACTTTTGAATAGTGAACTCGACAGGATTTACCGTTGCGGGCTTAAACACGGGTATAGCTGAAAGCTTATGCCTAGAATTTTCTTCGAACAAAAAAACAAACTGGGTAGCCAAATAAGTTTCGCTCAGCAGCCCGCCCCAGTCCAAACTGCTCTCTCACCTCAAGCCACACCAGTAGAGTCTCTCTACCCTATCCTTTACTATGTTTTAGAATAATTTTAGATTATATTATTATTTGAAAAAACAGATTATTTAAACATTTGTTTTTAGTCAAAATAATTAGTTTTTCTATAAGAATTATATAAAATTCAAGAACTTTTCATATAAAAAAAATCTAAATTCATGAAGTAATTTAATAAATAAATAATGAAGTAATATTTAGAAAAACAAACATTCCTCTGCATCAATATTGTCATCTTACAAATATCACAATGTTGCATGAAACTATTCTGATAATCATCATCAACCATAGTTTAAAATAGACCTGATCATTATTTAAATACTTTCAAATATAATTGATTATTTGAATCATCAAATTTTTTTAATTATTTGTTATTTTATATAATTTCAAATAATAAATAATTAATTATTTGTTATCTTATTTATTATTATTCAAATGATTATTTATTATCTTATTTATTATTTTATTATTTACACAGATAAAATAAATGCATTCTAAATGCTGTAATAAATGATAAGAAATCCTTACTATTATACATTATCATTATCTGTACAATTATGCACCTTCTTTTTACAATTGTACAACTAATTATGATACAATATATACTAAAGTATATATATTGTACTGCTATACATCATCATCATGATACAACTTGTGCACAAAAATAATTTAATCTTCTCAGCAAAAGTGTTTTATAGAAACTACTGTACTATATACAATTGTACCAAATATCATGTCTACACTATTGTGAATGAAAGTGAAAGTGCATTTGTATCCAGTAATGGATATGTAGCTGTACAGCAACACAGCTTATTTTGCAGAACACAATTTTATATATTTATAATAAAATTTATACAGATCTACAGTTGTACAAACTATGTACAATGCTTATACATAATCTATACAAGCATTGTACATTTATATGTATTTTTTTATAAATTCTCAAGAAACACAAAACTGCTTAATATAAGTCTCAATAAAATCACAGTTAATCAAAGCACACAGAGCAGTGAAGTAAAAAGCAACGTTTATTAAACGATGGTAAAAACGCTTTCAGTATACTACAATACCATCCTCAGTTACAAACTTATCACGTTTGTAACTGAGGATGGTATCATAGCATACCAAAGCATTTTTACAGTCATTTAATAAATGTTGCTTTTTACTTCACTGCGCTGTGTCTTTGATTAACTGTATTTTATTTTAATAATGCAATTAGTTTTAGATTTAGTTGTACATTTATATAAAATGCACCTTTTATATTTTGTATGTTGTATAAAATATAAATAGTTGTATGCATATACAATAGATTTAGATTTGTATGGTTGTAGAAAATATTATAAACTAATTATAATTATATTGTCGTGTAAAATCAATTATATGTATACAATTGAACAAAATATACACAATAGATGTAATGTTGTACAAAATGTATACAATTTAACAAAATATGTACAATAGACATACAGGTATATGGTTGTATAAAATGTATACAATATAACAAGATATGCATATTAGATGTACAGTTCGTTTAATAAAGGTGTAGACATAGTCTGTAGGAGCAGCAATGACAGGAAGTAGATCACTTACAATGTCTGGAAATTCACAGCAAAGGCTGCCTGTAATGAAATGGATTATTCTTGTCGCTGTATAAACAGGGGTGTGGTAGATTGCGTAGAGGGGGAAAATTTTGATGATATAGGTGACATGATTAATTCCTTACACATTTGTTGCTGTATTTTTTGATCGCTTTAATTTTTATAAAACACGAAAAAACCTCCTTACAATTTAGAAAATCGTATTAATTTAATTAAGGTTAACTTATTTTAATATTTTCTAATTAAATAAAATGCTTATAGGTTTCCCGCTATTAAATAATAATTCCCTATTCGTGAAGTAATTCTTCACAAAAGTGATTTTTTTATATTAATAAATGATTAAGTTCAAATAAGCCCAAAACTGCTTATAAGATGAAGTATAAGTTACAACCAAAGATCGCGTAACGTCACTATCAGTTGAGAGTGAGACGGAGTATAGGTCATAAGTAGTTCTTAGTTTAAAAATTGCCAACTGTCACTGGTGTTAATTGCATGTGCATTCATAATAAAGATCTGATCAAAGACTGCAAGAAAAAAAGTAGGAGAAATTTATTAAGCTATAAATAAAAAACATATAGAGGTAAATATTATTTTCCTTCTTACTGAAAGTTTTGTTTAATTTCGATTTTAAAACAATATACCATAAAATAAAATTTTATGGTATATTGTTTTAATATTTTGAATTACAAGTGTAAGGAGGCACCAAAATTAGTTAGTGCTTAGGGGCATCTAAGGGTCTTAATCCGGGCCCCCATCTCTTGGAAATATGAGGATTCGATGGCCTGGTCCAAACCCTGTCTCACAATCCAACTGACCTCTCCGCAAGGTTGAACCATCTGTGGAAGGGCTTGTTATCGCCATTTAGTATACAAAAGATGTCGCTATTGATGTACTGTTCATTCAGGTAATCAAAACAAAAACGCTAGTAGTAGGACGAGACGGTTTGAATCGATGAGACAAAATGGGATAATATTCATTCAAAAGTAATAGCATTTCTTAGTTAATTAAAAAATTAGTAAAACAATTTTAAAAAAGTATTCGATATTTAAAATTACAATAGCAGGAATAAAAATAAAATTTATATCGAGGAATCAATTAAATTTTGCAGTAAAACTATCCAATGTTGAGTAAGTTGGAGAAGTAAAATGATTGGTCGTGAGCCATCTTGCTACATTATGTATTCTATATCTCCTAAATCAAAATGATGCGAAATAGAGCTGGCACATATTCTAGATCAGGGATCGGCAAACGGTGGCTCGCGAGTTACAAGCTGCTCTTTGGATGTAATGTGACTCTGATTTAAAATTGAAAATAAAACTATCATAAACCTATAAAACAAACAAAATCATTTATAATGGTGATTTTATTTGTTTTATAGATTTCGCAAAACTTCGTGGCACTATGATGCGCGAAGCGTAATCTCAGGTTTAGGTAAGTTAAGCCGCCATATCGCACGAGAGATATACTGTATTTGGCGGCGGCCACTTGTAGATCCCATCACAGGCTGGCCAACACGTATGACGGTGTCAACCGGATGGTTTCAAGAGGGTTCAACGGGCCAGGCCCGGACCCCTCTTGAAAAACTGGATCCCGGATGTAATGTCGGATGAAAAAGCGAGCGTGGAGGGGAATACACAGGGAATGTTTGAGAACATGTTAAACAGCCAAATAACGTGACTAATAAGCAATATGCTTTGCTAATAAATGAACGCACGAATGCTCTCTACTGAGCAAGGCAAGGCAATGGCGAAATATGAAAACGACAGGGAATGTTTGAGAACATGTTAAACAGCCAAATAACGTGACTAATAAGCAATATGCCTTGCTAATAAATGAACGCACGGGTGCTCTCTACTGAGCAAGGCAAGGCAATGGCGAAATATGAAAGCGGGGAATCTAGAGGCGGCATGTGCAGTTGCTACAAACTGGACATACAAAAACTTCCTAAGGAAATACAAGCTTCTTGCTCACACTGATTAAAACCAATGAGAGCAATTTTTGTTGTGTGGTTTTCTTCTTCATTTAATAAAGATATATTTAATATAACTTTAAATTTTCCTTATTTGTAAAAATATATTTATGACTCTCGAATAATTTTTAATTGTTGTGAAGGACAGATTTGGCCAAATCGTCTGAAAAATTTTACAGACTCCCATTCTACTTGAATTCATCACATATTTTGTTACATCTTTATACTGGTAATTATAAATGTAAAAATATATTTATGACTCTCGAATAATTTTTAATTGTTGTGAAGGACAGATTTGGCTGAAAAATTTTACAGACTCCCATTCTACTTGAATTCATCACATTTTGTTACATATTTATACTGGTAGTTATAACTTAATTTTACATATAAAAAGAAATATATGCCCAAAAAGAGCTTAAAACTTACTTTAACAACAAACATTATCCATAAACAATTTCAAATTAAAGAGTGCATACAATGACATAATTTAAATTCAAATACTGTATATATGATGAATGAGAAAACGATATCGAACTATCTTGTCCAAAGATCTATCTTGCCCCACCCTCATATCCTTTTATTCCATTTTGGTATGGGGAAGGTAAAAAAAAACATTGAAACAATTTAACGAAAATAAGAGTAATATGTCATTCTGTTATGCTCTTTATCTGGAATATTAACACAAGATGCTATTGGATTGTATTTATAAGTTTAATATCTACATATTTACAGGAAGTACAGATCGTGGTACAATCATATACTGAACGACGCGGTGCCAAGACTAGTAGTAGTGTTGCCACTCTATAATGAGGCATTTTTATACACATTGGATATCTTAGTGAATGTTGCCACTTCAGAAGTACAGAAACATGTTATCATTGCTGTTGCCATTTCGGCACATAGACGCGGTGCCAAGACTAGTAGTAGTGTTGCCACTCTATAATGAGGCATTTTTATACACATTGGATATCTTAGTGAATGTTGCCACTTCAGAAGTACAGAAGCATGTTATCATTGCTGTTGCCATTTCGGCACATAAATATTCATGACACATTCGGCATATTTGAATATCAGTGGACTGCCAAAATTCAAATTAATAACTAACATGAATCGTAATGGCAGCATTCAGAAATGGCAAAATGACTACAGTGTATTCAGTCGATGACATACACCCAAATACCTTATTCGTCCAATTTTTTATAATAATCAATTAAAAAAATTTGATAGGTTTCAGTCGCTTGATTTTCAGGCAAAAATCATCAGGGCCGTGTCAGCATCAGATCATGTGGAGCGCCCACTCAGGGCGCTATTGCATTTTGCATTATTATTGGCAAAATGACTACAGTGTATTCAGTCGATGACATACACCCAAATACCTTATTCGTCCTTTCTAACTTATAATAATTAAAAAAATTTGATAGTCATAGGTTTCAGTCGCTTGATTTTCAGGCAAAAATCATCATCAGGGCCGGCTCAGCATCAGATCATGCGGAGGGCCACTAAGGGCGCTATTGCATTTTGCGTTGTTGTTATTATTATTATTGTAGTAAGATACAATTATTTTTTACACATAATTTAAACGGTGAACATACTAATGGCTTATTTTTTACGTATAAGTGGGTGATCGGTTAACGAACATAATCCGTTCCAAGACAATGTTCGTTAACCGATCATCGATTTACCATAGGTTTTTATGGGAATTTGATTAGTTCGTTCCGGAGACCCAAAAAAACATAAATAAAAATTATATAATTTCTTACTACGTTTATTTATATGTAATAACAATAATATATACATACATAGTCTTGCATTTTCATCTATGTTCATTTTCCAATAAAGAATCTGTCCAATTTCGATGCTTTTCTTTCTCCTTCAGGATTTTTCGGAAGTGATTAATAGCATTTTCGTGGTATACAGATCCCCAAGCCTATTGACCTCAACCTGGTATGGGTGCCATTCTAAACAAAAAATTGTAAAATCTCTCTCATCTCTCTCTTACCTTCTTCAATAAATCTTTGATCTGTTTTACGTTGTCTCCGAGTTCATTTTATTCAGGAAAAACTACTGTTTTTCCATCCTTGCCCATAAGTCCACGAACGCGCAAGGCCTAAGCCTGTCATTCCGTTAGGTTGGTTAGGCCGAAATATCCTCATGGAATATTTTTATCTGGCGGCGGCCACTTATAGAGCCGCCATCATCACAGGCTTACCAACACCCATGATGGGGTCAACCGGAAGATTAAATTTGCTATTGAAAATACGTTAATAAATTATCTTTTATGCCATCAACTTTGGACGAATTTCAACTGTATTATTATTTAATATATATTTTATCTATAAACTTTCATTTTCTTTTCATTAAAGTTCTTTAGTTTATTGCAAAAAATTAGGTTAAATTATTAGAATTTTTTCATATATAAAATTTTAAATTTTTAAATATTTCAAACTCAGGATAAGATAAATAAATCGTTTATCGATTTAAGAGGTAAAATATCTTATAATTATCAAAATAGGACATGTATTGGTAATTTAAATTGCAAAATCGGTAGAATGACCTGCGATTTTCAATTTTTATTTGTTTTAAAGGAATTTCTCTTTTGTGATTGGATCAAAAATATGGATAAAGCATATTTTCCATTAATGTTTTTAATCAGATCGCGCATCAAATTTATTGACCCGTTTAAAATTTTTATTGGTAGTTTTGCAATATAGTTACGATTTATACCGGTTATTGCAATAACTCCAGACGTAAAAAAAAAAATATTTTTACTTAGTGAAAGATTGGTGAATAACTACAATATCTAACTTGGGAAAAATGGAATGTTAGCCATACAATAAGTTTGCAAATTCTTAGCATGAGATGCAAAACAGAGTGAGATAAAAATTGTGGGCGTAAGAGTGACGTTCTACCAATCAAATCTTAGAAACAAATTCGTTATTAGTGTCGTTACAGCAGCAACTGAAATGCGAGTAGCGCCGTTGCATTACTGCACCCCTTGAAGAAGGAATTTTTTAACCTCGCTTCAAAATATAGTTTCAAATATAATAATTGTGGGAGTAAATGCAACTATCCAATCATTCGATAAGAAACAGAACTGACCCCCCGCAACGGTAGCTATTTATCTGCTTACTATCGTCCTCAAATGACGGCCTCAAGGTCAGGGACCCCCAACCGGACAAATATGGAAACTAGAGAAGGGCGAATTATTTTTATTATTTTTTAAACCAATAATTTATTTTCTGTATAGAAAAAATAATGATAATAATTTAATATTTTATTTAATAATTATATAACGCTAGATAAAATGACAGATTCTTTATTTCAGATTGGAGAAATGCCAGAATTGTTATAAATTCAACAAGCTGGATAGATTTATAATTTTATATCATATTTCGACATAAAAATTTCCTAAGAAAAATTTTGCATTAAAAACAAATTTTATTCCATTTCGAAAATTCATTCAGCAAAAATTATATTTTGTAATCGTGACATTTTATTTGAATTCCTTTAACGGAAATGTGTATATGATAACGGAGAAAGCTTTTTTTCTTCGTAACCCAAAAATATCGGATTGAACCACACCCTTCCAAGAATTTTTTTCCCTGTTTTTAATGATCTTGTAACAAATTTCGATAGGCTAAACCCTATCTTCTCTTCGTAAATAATAAGTATACAGTATATAACAGGTTGTAGTATGCGGACTGTAATTAGGATAATTCCAGAGTTTGGTATATACCTGTCACTCGAAATGCAGACAATGTCAGCTTTGGTTCGATTTTTTTATTTATTTTAGTTTTTCTTCGATTGTTGGTAATTAATGAAATAACAGGGTTGGTAGCAAAAAAATAATACGCAGCAAGAATACTTAAGAAACTATTTCTCATCTTCTAGATATGTAATTTAAGTTTTGCTACGCATTAAAGCATAAAAATCGATACTATAATACATACCGTGACCGTTCAATAAGACTATATTACTACCGCAGTTTTCGTTCGAATTCCTCGACTCAATCAAAATACGCGAATAATTACTGTTATCTGGTTTAGAGTTGATATCTACAAGAAGGTTATTGATAATTTAATGCCAGAATTACGTCCCTAGCGAATCAGAAAACTGCTGAATCATCAAAAATGGAGTCGTCGTCTACAGATACGAAATTGATAAAAGTAGGCCGGTTACCGAAATACACAATAGATTTTTCTACGTCCTTAAACTGACCGTGGCCCCAAGCGATTCAGAAGCAATCATCTGAAGAATTGGCCTCTTTTGATTTTTATTGTCCTCAAATATTTTTTGAATACTTAATCAATTATCCCAGTAAAAATATAGGCTATATAGTCATTTGATATGCAAGATGATGTTTTTTGCAGATGCTAAGCAAGTAAAATGCAACCATCTGGGAATGGTTCTTTTTCTGTTATACATTAATTTTCTTTCCTCTTGCGGGCGTATTACTAACTCGAGAAGGCATAGATAGAATCGAGATAATGCCCCAGATAAGAAAAAGCAAATTAATTGCGCGTATAAATTGCAGATGGTGAAAAATGAAGAGATAATGGAAAGTTAGCTTATCAACATTATTAGAAGCCAGTTAAGATCTAAGATTCGTTTGATTAATGCCAAGTAATATTTGATACATGGGTCACTGCCATTTATGTCGGTCAGACAGTTGAAAGGCGACAGAATAAAAAAAGGAAGTTATGAACATCAGAATACAGTTCCCAACGGCATTAGGTCGTACTCATCACTTCCCGATCGTGAAACTTGTACGGTAGCTGACTCTCGTCGGAATAGCGGATTAGATTCTTTTTGACCCCAGGCATCAGTAATAACAGATCGCATTGGCGTACTACTAAAAAAATCTGTTGTAAGACTCCTTCCTATCCATTTTAGGAGAATAAGCAAAGTGGGAAGTGTTTTATCCTAAGCGTGTTCTTCTAAATGGTAGACGAATGTTCGCCTTAGGCCCGAAGAAATGGTAACGACATTAAAAAAATATATATATGTATCTTTCTTATAAACCCTAACCTGTTAATGACACATCGAACATGCGTGCTTTAAAAATTGTGCAATACTAGCAATTTAATTTTTATTGCCCAAAGTCGGTACCGATTAAAGTAATACGGCATTTCGACAAAGTTCAAAGTTTATATATTTTCCTTTCAGAATTCTAGACCAGATGTCATCTCATTAACTATTACGTTGGTGTACTAATTATATTTACATATGGGATACAATAGTATTAAAATAGCTTATCTAGACTAATTATTACCAATCACGTTATCTCGTTACGTATATCAAAACTTTAGAAATGACCTCCCATAGACGAGGACCAGTTATACAACCGCAAAACAAACCAGAAAGATCAATGACATGTGGTGTGCCGTAAATAGTTTAGAGAATCTCTTGTGTGCATAGATAACAGAAAATTGAAAAGTCTGAAAGGACGATGTACCGCATCACGACAAGTCGACTACTATCGCACATGTTCATAAAATAAATTAATTCCTCCCATGCTGATATTACATTATCTACACGCATTTTCAAAATTCTTTTAATTCCCTTTATAAAAGTTTATTTTTACAACAATGGCTCCAGTTGGGAAATGGCCCACGTTCCTTTTTTTTATGACAATAGCCCCTGTCGAGTAACAACTCTGGTTCCTTTATGGCGACTGCCCAGTTTCTTTTTTTTATAACAGCAATCTTAGTCGCGACAACTTTCTGTTGTACATTTTGGACTTGAGAAAGTCCCAACTCTATAAACTACATGCAGATACGATCTAAAACCAGTATATTAATAAATTAAACTGATACCAAATGAAGATTAATAGTACTGTATTATACTTTGATATAATGATATATCAACAAGCCGATCAAAGATTTATAAAGGTGTAAAACGTTTATTTTGAAACATAAATAATAATTTTATATAGGATTATTTATATTGTTTTTTTAAACATTTTTGTATCGCCTCATTTAATATCGTAAATGCATAGATTCGAATCCTATTGCGCGTTTTATCTTTTTATGCCATCGAGTATCGTTCATCTGACATAGAAAAATCCATTTTACTTTTTAGGATGCAACAAAAGGCGTTAGCCATACCAATAGAGTAAAATTTGTAGGATATTTTTTAAAATGTTTATTTTTATGCAGATGTATGTTCATATATGGACACAAGTACTTAAATAAGACAACGATAGTATTTCCCGCGTAAACAAAAAAAAAAAAACAATTACCTTGATTACCATAACATAAATTATACGCGGTAATAAAATTCAAACATGTTTAACAAAATTATTTGTTTGGAAAAAATAATATATTATTATAATAAATTAAACAGCTAAATATTTATCATTTAAAATATTTTGAATTTACTGTGGCATATCCTTACTTCGGGCAATGGAACGTCTAGAAACTGACCTAAATACAAGACTAAAAATCTTCCCAGAGAATTTTTAATATTTAAAATATGTTTTCTAAAGTATAAAATGTGTGGGGGTGCATAAAAATTTTAATTTTTTAAATTATTATTCAAACGTGAAAAAGTTTAAAAATTAATATTCAAGAGTAGAAAAGAATAAAACATATAAATCATACGATATTCATATTAAGATTTGAAGAGAGGAAAATATTTTATTTTTTTATGAAAGATATCTCTTTCTAAATTATTTCTAAAAAGGGTACAAAGTTTCTTTAATAAGCAATATATCTTTCTAATTTGTACATTATGCACACGGTACCCTTGCTATCTTAAGTAATTGGTGTGTGTCATAATTTTGGAGGTAAGTACATTACGGAGAATGCGCAATGTGTTTTATTATATGTAAGGATTATTTAAAATGATCCGAAATTATATATTAGACGTCTTAGTGATATCTTCTCATCGGAATAGGTCACTGCTGCTGAAAATATTGCACTGCTCTTATTTTTTTATAGTTAAATACCATGGAATGTTGAAGATAAAAGTTCTAGGTTGTCAAATAAAATTTGGTACATAAAAGAACTTTCGACGATTAGGAAGTATCTTAAAGCGTTTTGAAAAACTTGGGGAGAATTCTAGGAACATCTTAAAACGTGTTTTTGGATTATCGTACACGCTATTTTCATAGAAATATATAGTATTTGTTCCAGACTGTCCCATTAACATCATTATTTTATAATTAAAATAATGATAATTATACGGGCTGCCGTTTTTTAATCTGAGTCTTATAAGAATTGACGATATAAATTAAAACTTAACGCTCACCACGATAAATATGACATAGCTTTTGTTATACAACAGATGATAATAAAACGATTATTGCTTTATAAAATTATAAAACGGATGACAATAACAACAACCGGATTAATATAGATGCATTATTATTATGACTATAATAATGATGATTAGAACAATCACGATTTTGCACTAGCCTTGACACAACTAGTATTTTCGACCTTTTGACCCGCTTCATTGACCTCAAAACTAATACTAAATTAGGATGGACAGAGTCCAGAAGACATAATTATATCATAAGCTTAGTTAAAATCTTAAGGAGCTCGGTTATAAAATTTATCAGGTCACGTCATTCGTCCTCTTTTTTAACTGCTGTTACTATATGCTACCTTGACACTCTTTATATTGTTAAAAAAAAGTTTTTTTAAAGCATTAACGGCATTGTAATGTCGTTAATAAATAAAAACAAAATTAAGAAAAGAAATACATAAATTAATTTACCGTAATGATTGCAAGATTTCCTGATTTTTGTTTTTATTCCTAGAAAAATAATTAACGCATGGTTTTTCTATACTCTGGTGAATAATACAAAAGATGTTATAAATATGTTCCGCTGTGTAAATACACTCAGCAAAATTATTGTTAAAATTAATCTTCCGAATAAAATGACGTAAATGAGTATTTTTGCGGATGTTTTAATTAAGAAAGACATTAAATGTCCGTTTCATTATTATTATTATTTTTTCTGTTAATTTAGGTCACAGTTTCTTTTTTTTTTTGTTCGTTCTATAGACATGATTTGTTGTTACATTAAAGTTTCATTACTTTCTCGCCAGCGTGGCATTAAAAATATATTCTCTAATCACTTTTCGGTACCTTTAAGCATAATAAATTGCAACAGAGGAATTTTAATTAATTTTTTCCTTCTTCAAAACGGGTCGTTAATATTTAAATGAAGTATAAATTTTCTAATTACAGATCTACTTATGCTATCTTTGCATTCGTATTACTTCTGCAAATGAAGCAATTTCTTAATCCATTTAAGAAGTTTTGGAAATTATCGTTCTTATTTATCATCCAATTATAGGACGGAGATAAGATTAATACTCCATCAGTAAGAAATAATGATGACTTCAACGAAAAAAATATTTCACATTTATTATACCTTTTATTTCGGGTAGTAATTTTAATACTTTAATACCATTAAGTATAACAGATTTTCCAGATATACTTCACACTCCATTTGTTTGTTTGGGAATAATGCGGAAGTGAATTCTTTAATGATAGTTTTTCACACCCCGTTTGTCTTATAATGTCAATCTAGAATGAATCAATAAGAAAACGTTTATTCAAAGTTCATCATTAAGTGAAGTTAACAGGAGTTTGCTACTATTTTATAATAAAAGAAATCTATTTTTGTAATATAGTATTTAAATTAAATAAAAAAATTAGTGCAAAATAAATAAAGCAACCTTCTTTTCTATGAAATGAATGCCATCTGTTGCTATTAAAGAGAATTAATTTTTAAACAATATGATAGTGACTCAAAAGCAAATTTTCATAAAATTTTTTTATTCTTAAAAACAGAATTTTAAAGTAAAACAGTATTTAATTCTCACTTAGTTTAAGTTGTACAATACAAAACACACAAAACACAAGTACAATATAACTACAGACTTTACACAAAAATGTTTGTAAATTTTGTTTCATTATTTAATATGTATTAAAATTTGTTTTTAACTATAATTCTCTAAATATAAAATTTAGTTTATAATATATAATACATTTAAGATTTTAAAACACAAACATTCTACAACAATATGTTAAACATTTATATTGTAACAAATATAAGCTTTCTAGAATTTAAAATTGTAAAATTTCTGAATGGAACAATAACAGAAATTGTCTGATATTTTTACATTAAAACTTACCAGCTATTTTAAAAATACAGATCACTGTAGATTAATGAATTTTAGTTTTATTTTCCTGAGTTTGAAGCTTTAACAGTTTCTATAGTTAAGCTCATTTTGTTTTTTTACAAGATCTCCTTAAAAAGTAATTTTGAATGACACAAAGACTGAAGAGATTCTTGATTAAAATCATAAATATACTAAATATATGTGTCCTTTTTAATATATATATTTATTTACATGTATTGTTTTCTGAAATTTGTAAATAAAATAATTATTTGCATACCAAGCTGAAGTAAATTTTAATTAATACTAATGCTTTGGAATTAAACTTTGTAATTAAAATGGCTCTGAATTCCAAACAGATACCATGCGATGTTGTTGCAACTTTCCGTAACCACCACGTCCATCATCATAATCTGTCCTGTATTCATCTCGTACCTAAATTCAATAAATAATTTGTGAATTAAATGATATTTTCATGCATATATGTAAAAAATAAAATTTTTATGTATTATATTTAATGAAAAAAAAATTTAGTTAAATTAATTTCTCATTTGCAAAATTTCAGTAGTTAGTGCACAAAAGGAATCAATGCAATTCCATGGTTTGAGCCCTTAACTCAATAGTCTGATATATGGAAAGCACATTTTTTTGTATCTGATTTTTGTAATTTTGTGTTTGTAATGTTTATTATGATGATGTATAGTGTTCTAGTAAACATTAGTAGTGAGAAATCTTTATGATAACAGGTTCTAATTGAATCTATTTTAAGTCAAAGATTACTTATATTTTCATAATTTATTAAAATTTACAATATACAGTAAGACCCGCTTAATGCTGTTTCAATATAATGCGGTTTTTCCGAATTGTATATTTTTATTTATTAATTTTGGCGTGGTTTTTCAAATCATTATTCTTACATAAATCCGAAATTGCAGGTATTTATTACATTGCTATTCTTAAGCTATGTTTAGACGATGCCTCTCTGCATGCAACGTTGTATGCAGAATGACGCATGACTCAAGGTGCAACAGCCTCATGAGGCATGCAACTTGCCCCTTCGTGTTCACACGTGGAGGACATATTGCAGACAATACCAACACAAAAATAGTTGTTCGCTGCCGCTTTAGCGTGGCAGCTAATGTTATCATTTCAAATGACAGAAGGAAAAGAAGAAAAAGAAAGTGTTTTGACACGTAAATATTTCAATCGAAGTGCTAATAACATCAGTAATTTGAATCAAGTCAGGTTAGATAATTTCAGTCTTTTCAAAAAATTTACTAGAATGACTTTAGATAGCTTCAGTCTTTTCAAAAAAATTTACTAGAATGACTTGACGAATAAATTTAACTTCTTCAATAAATTAAAGTGTTTTCTTCACATCTCAATCCATAAAGCAAAGAAAAATTTGTGAAAAAAGTTTAAAAATAATCGAAACAACAAATTGTTGCAAGACTAGTTGCATGTGTAACCCAACTAGGATGGGGAACACACGTGCCTTCTTGCACCTAGTATTGCAACAGATTTTGAGGCATGCGTTTTTGCATGCCTTCTCGCGTGCCTAGTTGCATGAAAAGTAGCACTGTCTAAACATGGCTTTATGCTGTCTCACAGTGCATTTGATATCAGTGCAGTGCAGTATATATGAAGTCTGCTGCAGTCAGAGTTCATATTTCTGATCAGTCATCAATGTTATTTTACAGTAATAAAAATAACAATTACCTTATTTTAATTTTACCCAAATGCTGCCACTTTAAACTATAGTTCTTTGAAGTTAGAATGTTTTTCTTTCATCAATATTTTTCATTATTTATATTTTACTGCAATCTGATTACTGCTTTTTGTTCTTAAAACTTTTTATTTTCTAATTTTAAGAATTTTATCATGAATGATTTATGAATACAAATAGATATTAGCAATAAAAAATGTTTATAATTAATGTAATACAATAGTAAATAATACATGTTACAATAAAATAAAAAAAATATTGTTTTTTATTCACTGTTGTGTTTCACCTATCCTCATTATTTACGTATTAAAATAATCTCGTTTAATGCAGTTTCATTTAGCACTTTGTTTCCTTGGAACTTATCCCCCACGTTAAACAGGATTTTACTGTATCACACTTTTCATTTTTTGTTTTAGATAAGAATTATAACTTGTAAAACAGATTATATATTCTATTAATTTTTTTTGTATAATTTCATAATAAAACTGTGGGGGAAAAATTTATTTTCAATAAAATGTGTCTTAAGTTCCATTTTAAACAGAACTTCAGACACATTTCAGTTTTGTTCAATTTGTTCCTTGTTCAGTTTTAAACTTTAATAAATTACAATATATAAAATGTTACAAATTTCTAGTATATATCATTCAAAAGATTATTACTGAAGTTATTTATACATTAGTTTTTGTGTGTTAGATGGGTTTAATTATTTAGAATTTGGATTTATAAAAAAAAACCTAATTTTAATGCTACTAAAACATACCATAAACATTTCTTTGTCTCATTGCATATACATACTAAATCTTTGGATTAAATCTCATATAAAACTAGTACAATAAAGTTTCATAATATATGAGCTTATGCTTATATCTTGAATCATACATTGTTCCTTAATCATAGCTTTTCAGCTAAGAAAATCTTTTCCATCAGAAACAAAATTATATATAAGTTTTATAACATAATAATAATAATATTGTTGGATTTGAACTGATTGTAATTGGAAAAAAAGCTGATCTAATAAACCACATGATAAAATGACAAACCACTTTAAGGTACTTTATTTGATGGAAACTTCTTTTCAAATTAATATATGTGAAAGTTAAAAACAATAATTTCAGTTCCTTCTCAAACATGTTTTAATGAAAATTCTGTATTTGTAAGAATTTATGTTTTAAAAGCTAATGAAACTGATCAAGGAAACTATTATTTTTGGATGATCTGTTAGATCTAGAGAGAATGGAATGTTATACTGGTTAAATAAATGTAACATTCTCTTCATTTTTATATGATTGGAGAACTTAAAATAGGAAGAGGGGGGAAAAAAGTTTTTTAACAATTAATCCAGAGCTGTTAATCTCATTCAACTGTCGCTTGCAGCTCTCCTCTTTTGCTTATGTCTGTGGTTGGATTAATGTTGTCTTCTTGTGTTTGCCAATATTTTTGTCATCTATTAAATTTTATTCAGCAAAGAAGAAAAAAAATCCTCTCTCATAGGTGTATATATAGGCCTTCTTGCATCAACTTATTGTAGAGCCCTTGTTTAAGTTAGAATTAGATTTTTCATTTTCATTTAGATTTATTCTTACTTCTATTAGCTTTATTTTAAGTTACTCCTCAACAGTTTATGTTACCTTTGTATCTTAATCTTATTTTATTTTTAGCGCCTTTGTGGGCAATCCCTCGAATAATGACCGCAGTTCCTGCAGTTGTAACACTGAATAAATGACATTCTATTCGTATTTTGTGTTGATGTGCGTGGTGGTGAGTTGCGTGTGGGTACTTGTGGTTCGGCAGTACTTCTTTGAATAGGACTGACTCCTGAATAAATGACATTCTATTCGTATTTTGTGTTGATGTGCGTGGTGGTGAGTTGCGTGTTGGTACTTGTTATTAATATAAAAAAATTAATATTAAGCTTTTGCATTTTCATTATAACCTGATATTTTATTGTCTTATTATTCTTAAGTTATTTTCAAGTCTGCTAAAGTTTATATATTTAAATCTAAATTAAATTTAAAATAAAGAATAATTATTAAAATTGATTTAGATGTATATATTTATTCTTAATGAACATATTATAATTATGCAATGGTCTTTGTAAATAAGGTATGATTGATATCGATTTCCTGACAATAATTATATTTTATTTTCAATATTTGCAATAATTATAATCAAATATTTTTATTTATTGTTTAATGAAACTGCATTGAAAGTTTATGTAATTATGAAAAAATAATAGAAGACAGCAACTAATTTTGTTTTTTAATAAATTTATTTTAATTTCTTAAGAAATACCTTCTACAACTAACGCGTGACTGTATTATTTGTAGAAGATATTTTTAATAATGTAGATTAAATAATCTATACCAAGGTTAAAATTAATCCAGAAGGTTGATGAATAAAGATAGCAAAGGATAAGGATTATAGATATTTTCAAATTGTGCATTTAATTAAACTGAGATTTTCTCATCAAATTCCATTCTGTTTGCATTACTCGGTTTAAAATTAGATCCAATTACAGATAAATAAATAATAATTTTGATATACGTATATATTGCGTTTGATAAAGGCAGTGCATACAAAAGTCTTCAGAAAGGATTTTCTCAAAACAAGTTTAGCCACTCTTACGGAAATTATGGATCACTTTATACAAAATGATCCAAATTTTGATAAAAGTTAAAAGGCAAGAAGTGTTATGGATGTGATGTGTTGTTATTGACAGTTCCTTGCTGAACAAAAGAGGAAAGGGCAAACGAAGTTAGACGACTTCTTAACGAGAAAACAAAAAGTGTCAAATGAGAAAGGTTCTTCCTCATGAGAAACATAAAATATTTACTCGAATATTTTTGACTTTCATCAGTGATTTATGAATACAAATCGATATTAACAATAAAAAATGTCGATAATTAATGTAATAAAATAGTAATAATACATATTACAAAATAAAATTTAAAAATGGTACGTATATTTTTTATTCTCTGTCATGTTTCACATTTACCTCGTTTAACGCTTTTTCATTTAGAGCTTTGTTTTCTTGGAACGTATCCCCCGCTTTAAACGTGGTCTTACTGTAGTATATGACTTTAATTTAATATATCTGAAAAATCTATTTATATATTTTTCCTATATTTTCTCAACAGATTTTACCAATATCTGTCATGTTTAATAATATTAAAAATGATATATTATAGATACGACTTATTGATCGATACTACGATATCTGATCTTATAGTGAACTTATTAAATATATAGTATCTGGAACACTCAAAATTAGATTTCAAGATAAAAATACTTTATGAGTTTTCATCAACATTTCAATATCGCAAGTATTTCTCTTAAGCTGTTCTACACTTTGTACTATTTAGTACATCAATCCATCTAGATCCTATTTTCTTATAGCACTGAATTAGCCAATATAATAACACTGGATTATTCGAAATATATCTAAAATTCGGTTATTTCGAAACAGTCTTAATACAAATAATTTTAATCATCAAGTTTCTTTTTACTACATAACAAAGTTTCAAATTTCACTATCATGATTAATATACGTTAATTTTATGGACAATGTTCTAGATTATATATCAAATATTTTATTACATTTTATTTATACAAATATATATATATCAGTTCTATAGATGTGCAAAATATTGAGCAAAACGAATAATCTTTCAGATATATACATATATATTTTATAATGTTTTATTAATATTTTTGTGTGCTATTGTATAATTCAGAAATAATTTAATAATTCTTTGCAAATCATATATATTTATATTCAATATAATTGAAGAGATATGATAGTGATATTTTGATACAAAGCATATAATTCTATTATAGGTGTAGTAGCTCAAATAATGTTATCTTTTATTTGGCAATATTCAATTATTTGAAAAATTATTTATTTGTTATTCATTATTTCAAATAAAATTTGCTCATGTCTGGTTTAAAACAATATTAAACTTATTAATGTTCAGTATATATAACAAGTCATACGAGCCATTTAGAAGAATCTGAAATACTTGAGAGCCACAGCAGTTTTTTCAGGTAATCTTAAAAATGGTTTCAAAAATTGTGTATTATAGATTTCACATACATTTATTTTGTATAGTTTCACATACATTTATTTCATATATTTTGATGCATATTGCTTTTTACAATAAATAATCTATCTACAAATATTTTTTTTTTTAAATTAAGCAGGTATTTACTCCATATTAACTATTGACCTTCATGGTATGGAGCCACAATGAAGAAACCAAAGAGCCACATGTGACTTGCGAGCCGCAATTTTGCCACCTTGGATATATAAGATCCAGTAATATACAGTCGATTCTTGTTATTCGCAGTAGTTATATTCTGTACATTCTTTGCGAATACTGAACCATTGTGCCTATGGGAAATATAGAGTTAGGTTCCTGTGAAACTTTCTTCCCAACATTTTTCTCCTTGCTTTGTGTGTGTTTTTTTCGTATTTTCATTTAATGTGTATTACAAATAACAAATAATTACAGTATATGCAGTGTATAGTACCATATACAATATATAATTACAGTAATCTTAAACTTTTTAAAAACTAGCTGTTTAGTAAATAAAATCTTATTTTTGATGGGTAGTTGTTTAATGTGGCAGCTGGCACATTGTCTTTCTGAAATGCATTACCTTTGTCTGCATTGCTTTTTGCTTCAGATCTAAAATCTCAGCATAAGAAGGAAATGAGCAGGAAGTAAATTTGAGGCTGCATTCAAGCATAGGATCACATTCTTCTGTGAGACCTGCAGTCTGTGGAGTGAGCAAGGATAGGTAATGAGACTTTTTCAGCAGAATGACACACAAACTATAGGCATATTCAGCAATTCAAAATTCTGCTCAGAGTTCTGATTAGTCTGCCAGAGAAGCATTTGGCAATTCAGATCTGATTTTGGTCTGACTAGAATGCCGGGTTCGGTAATTCAGATTTTTGTCTGAACAACATGGCTGTACCCATGAGATATTTATGAGAAATTAAAACGAATGAGTGATAAAGTTTTTCAACTCTAGAGGAGCAAAAATGTATAACTGAAGGAAATATATCACATTACATAAGTAGACATTATTAATACAAGAATTTGTGCTTATTTATCAGCTGAAAAGTATGCTGTATTTGCTTTGTCCTAAAGTTGCTTTGCTATTATTATTAATTGATAAAGAAATTATTTATTTATTTATTATTGTCATAGTTAATTTATATTTGTTTTATTGATAATTATTTCAATAAATGGTATTTATATTGAGGATATTAGCCACTAATCCAGTGTAAATTTTTTTTAATTAGATATTACTATGCATATAAAGCAATGCAATGTGTGTAATAATTTGTATTAATTTACCACTTTGTCCATCATGTTGATCAGTAGAGAAGCAGACAAATGTGTTCGGTAAATGCAAAGTCAGATGAATCAGCCGAAACTCAGAAGTCGCATGATCTATTCATATATCTAGTCAGATTGACCTGAATTGCCGAATGTACCTTATATTTGGTAACAAACAATTTCCTTTATTAGAGACAGAGAGAGTTTATATTGATAACAGTATTTTCGCTGATTAGTGGGGTCCACAAATAAGTGCAAAAGCTCCACAAAAATCGATTTTGTGGTTACAAATAAATTTTCGCGAATAGTCGAATATGCAAATATGGAATCCACAAATAATAAGAATTGACTGTAATTGCATTAATAGTGCTAAATTAAAAATATCTTTGGCTTTGATAAAAAAATTTTTTTTTCTGTGATTTTGTAGTTAATGGTAAGGAGATAGTATGCTGAGTGAATAAATTTTGCACAAAAACATGATTATTAGTTCAGGTGACAAGAAATTGTTGAGATCTTTTTAATCAGAGTAAAAATTAAAACTTTTATTAAATCTAGTTATATATTTGAAAAAATATGCATTTCAGATGTAATCTCTCTATTCTTCAGTCTGATATCATACAACTATTAAATAGTAAATCCACTGTTATAGAAATTTTGCTATATTAACAATAAAAATTATAATCATAAAACAATGATAGAATATAAAAAATAATTTTTAAGAAAAAAATTTTGCTCTAATATCAAGAATAGGCAAATTAATTTGAAAAAAATCAATAGAAAATGAGAGAGCCAAATAAAGTATATTAAATAATGCCAGAAATGGGGTATATTGTTTTAAGTATTTCTGTAAATTTAATGTATTTTATGTAAAATGAAAAGTTTAATTAGCTAATCTGTTCTCATTTTCAGAAATAATGGCATTATTTATTAATTTTTAATATTTTAGAGCATTTCAATAAAATAATTTATTATTATTATTATTTTATTAAAAAACTTACTCCATTCACTGTAACAGTTTGATTGCTTAAAAAACGACTTGTATCTATTTCTGCTTTAACAACTGGACATTGTTTAGCTTCCAATCTATATATATACAAAACAATTCATTACTATAAAAATACATGTTATACTTCAATTATCAAAAAAATTATTAAAATACTGAAATGAAATAATTTAAAAGAAAAATTTTCTTTCAATTCCTTATGTTCTATTTTTTTTTTAATTCATATACAAGTTACTTACATATATATATAACTCATATAATTTTATGTATCTTAATAATTGTATGTGCGCAACATTTATATATACAAGGTGTCCTGTAAAGGTCACCTCAATTTTAAAAAGGAATATCTGAAAAATAGTTAGAAATAAAAAATTATTTCTTATAGCATATTTGTGTGATGGGTTAAATTTTAAGTCGTATGTTATTTTTGATAGTACCAAAAAGCATTGATAGGTAGTGCTGCATGAAAATATAATGCTTGAATAGCATTATATTTACTATTCTATACTCCAGGATGCACCAGGGATACTCAGCAGCTGTTCTTGAGGGCCAGGCTCCATGCAGTTGGGATAGTGTTGCCAAGGTTGTCATTAATTACATTAAAATTTCTTGACCTATCCATTATTATTATGGATTCCAGAATGAGACCTTCTTTCAGAGAACTGCAGTTTTTAATAATAACCTTAACCTTTTCCCAGTCTATTTCTATATTGAATTTGGAAAATCTTGTGGAGAGTGCAGTTGTGTTATTAGCTAGACGGATGTCTTTTTTATGTTCTGCGATATAGTCTTTTAGGTTGAATGGTTTTTCTTTTTCTTTCTTACTGCTCTAACAGGGATTAAACTTTGATTTGTTTTTCTAGCATATTGAGCAGACCAAACTACCATATACTTTAGAGGAACTATTTATTGAATAACGTTTTCGGCCTTAAAACGCCCTCATCAGTTCATACATTAATCAACAATTCTATTTATCAAACAGAACACAGCCGTTATCTATATAACGACTGTGTTCTATGTTTGATAAATAGAATTGTTGATTAATGTATGAGCTGATGAGGGTGTTTTAATGCTGAAAACGTTACTCAATAAATAGTTCCTTTAAAGTCTATGGTAGTTTGGTCTGCTCGATAGTGCTAGAAAAACGAATCAAAGGTCTTTTAGGTTTCTGCTCATCACAAGATTTTACAAATTCAATATAGAAATAGATTGGGAAAAGGCTAAGATTATTAAAAACTGCAGTTCTCTGAAAGGTCTCATTCTGGAATCCATAATAATATCGGATAGGTTGAGAAATTTTAATGTAATTAACGACAACCTTTGCAAAACTATCCTGACTGGATGGAGCTGGCTCTCAAGAACAGCTGCTGCATATTGCCCTGGTGCATGAAATATTTATTCAAGCAATGTACTTCCTATTCTACACTCTCTGCAATTATTTTATTTATTTTTATTACCATTTTTATATATTATATGTTTATTAAAATAATCGCTTATCTTACTTGTCTTGTGCACTTTACCACGTGCACTAAATTTTTTAAAATTCTCTATTCATTCCAATATGTTATTCTACTTTTTGTATTCTTGTAACGTTCCATTAACTTGTATATTTCTGCTGATGTAGACTAAGTTTTTAGTCGAAAACGTTTCAAATTATGGATATTAAAACCATTTCTACTGCTAAATAATCCTATGTTTGTTTATTTTCATTGTGACACTATGTCATGTCATATTTGCAAGATCACAATCATCCTAACCTCACACTTTGCAACATCAATAATTAGAGTTGCTGAAAATTATGTTCTCAAAAATTTCAGTTGATAAACTAATATTAAGGAAAAGGTCAGGAAAGCTCAAGTACCCTTGATAAATATTATTTACTAATTCATTATGCATGAAACTCCACTAATCACTGATAAACTTAATTATGATCATAATGAAGAGTTTATGCTTTACTTTTGTTTCATGATACATGGCTCATCTGGACCAAATTGCACAAAATATAATGTTCATAAAAAAATAAAACAGTATGTAATAGATACTGGTAGAAAGCAAAAATAATAG
Organism: Olivierus martensii; assembly: GCA_000484575.1. Lineage (NCBI taxonomy): Eukaryota > Metazoa > Arthropoda > Arachnida > Scorpiones > Buthidae > Olivierus > Olivierus martensii. Next base: position 43,060 of record AYEL01049926.1, on the reverse strand, counting down.
AATATTCAAAAATATAAAATAATTTTAATTAACCAAACAATTCAAAAATTTTAAAAGGATAATTGATAAAAATCAAACAAAAATAACAACAATATTAATTCCATTTAAAAAATGTAAATGTAAAAATTTAATTTGTAAAAATGTATAAAAGCCCATAATTCACTCAAAGGAAAACTATGCATAAAACATAACTATCTGATAAGAAAGATCATAATTAAAAATCTTTCCAAATAAAATTTTAAAAGGTGATTAAAAACCCATAAACATTTGACTGTAAAATAACAGGACAATCTATTAATATAAGCCCAAAATATTGTATATATAAGTGTACAGTCGCAAAGGTTGCAAATATATTAGTCTTCAGTTATCAACAATTGCCAAATAAAGGCATTCAACTGTATCTTAGAGTCTCAGACTAGTTTCTTTCTCCTGTTTCCATAATAACTTAATTTCAAATATTGGAGAACTAATTTGGTGTCATGAATTCATTTTCTACAGATCTGGTCATCCTATGTCTGTTGTTACAATTATAAAAAGCAATTATAATACTTAATTTAAAAAAAAAATAAATAGTAAAAATTTTGTAATCTCTCTCCACTTGCATTTCATGGAATAGTTTTCTGTTGATCATAAATAATGTCTAGCAATTTAAAAAGTCTCTTAAAGGACAAATTTAAAAAAGCCTTTTAAAACATATAAAGCTCAAGTTTATTATGAAAAAACTTGAGTTTTTTGGATCAAACTGACTCAAGCTAGAAACTCTAACAGTAAGAAAACAGTCTGAAGGATTTAAACATATATTTTAAATTATGATCCCAAAATACTTCATTTCCTAGTGCAATCTTGACCCACAGGGAGTAAAGCATTTTGGTGTCATAATTTAATATATGTTATCTGCAGAGAAGTTATCCTGCAAAATAACCTCCCCAATAGTTCAGAATATGAGTGAGACTGTAGAACAGTCAGAAAAAAAAAAAAAAAAAAATGATCCCAGTATGCCCCACCTCTGGGACAATTTCAGTCAAAAAAAAAAAAAAAAAAAAGAATGATCCCAGTATGCCCCACCTCTGGGACAATTTTGATCTAGGATACCCTAAGAATGGGGGAATAGGCTTAACTTGTTTGGATTTCAGAGCACAAATGGATTGAAAGGTACATAAATCTTGGAGTAGGCAATGTAAATATGTAAATATAATTATAACAGGCTTTTTTTGGTAGATTTGCCTTTTTATTACATTGTTACATCGTAACTTTGACAACATTCTAAACTTTTTAAAAAATATAAAACAAACTTCTAAAACATAAATATTAAAAAATACTCAAAGCAGTTATCCCATGGAACAGAAAAGGTGTTTCTCATCCGTTTATTGGTCCCAAGCCTGCCCTGAGCAATTAGATCTGATGCATTTGGCAACTTGTAAGGGACTGATTGCTAGCTCAATATCTGTCCCATTGAAGGTCCATTTCTAGACTAAGGCAATTTATTTTAGGTCCTTCATTACAGAGAACTAAAGAGTAGCTTGCATTGCACAAAAATCAAACAAAGATTGTTACAGGATTCCTCTCAGGACACTGTCATCTTAGAAGATATCTTCACTTACTTGGAATTGTTGATAGTTTCAATTGTAGATGATGTCAGGGAGTAGATGAAACACTCCACATTTTGTGTAAAGGCATGATAACTTTCAGGGCTAAGATATGATTTGTAGAACTGTATTTTTCTCTATCAGATTTTTTTATAATCCCATTGAAGAAGATACTGTCTTTTGTTTATAAGACAGTACTTCTTATAGGATGATTTTTTTAGGGGAAGCAATAAATCATGGAGGATTGCAGTGCTAGGGTTGTTTAAAGTCCAGACAAACCATCCCAGATTGCTCAGAACTGTTTTACAGTACTCAGTGCCAGTCCCGGGAAAACATTCCCTGGGATACCTAAAGTCAGTTTTTCAAAACGTGTGAAAAAATGTAATGTTCATACAATGATTTAAAAAAAAAAATAGATGCTGAAACAATTTGCTATAGACTGTACTTTTTGTAAAGTACACTCTATAGCAAATTGTTTATAGTATTATCAAACATTCAATCTATTGACAGAAAAGATTACAGCTATATAACTTTATTAATATTGATATTTCTATTATTTGCCTCTTGGAGCATTTTTCATTTGTCAAATGAATGTGCCATAAAATCCCATAATTTGGCAACATGCAAAACTAGTGATTTACAATTTAATAATTACCCATTTTTGCATGATGCTTCTTTTGAATTTAAGAGCATTGCTGTTAAGGGGCCAAATTTGTTGTCAGACAGTTTTTGATTCTATCTTTAAGCACTGAACTTTGTATTGACATATTACTAGTTTTTATTTAATTTTTAGCATTGTAAATTCTGTGAATTGTGACCATACCATGTTTTGCAGTTCAAATAATGAAAGTGATAACGATTGTAATATTAGTAAAACTCAGACACCACCAAAACATAAAGGTTAAACATCAGTCATTTTAGCAGCAAATGGTAAAACACATACAAGTGGATTAGAAAGATACAAGTGAGAGAAAATAAAAATAGAGCAGAGCATACTCTACAATATGTATAGAAGAATTTAATGTTGGACAGGGCGGATAGATGTGAAAACACATATAAAGATTGATTGTTGTATCGAATGTCACAGATGTGTCCTAGGTTGGCCCTAGAAAAAGTTGATCTCTCTAGACTTACTGCACTCTCCGTAAATATTCATTTCCTGATGTAGGAGGAATATTTAAATCAAGTTCTTCTCCGTCATCATAAACATAAAACACTCTCTGGAGTAAAGAATCATCTTCCATCCTATTATAAATTCTTTGATATTGTACTAGTTATCGCTTACGTCCTTATTTTGTTAAAAAAATTCTAATAGCGACCTCTATTGTGTTAAATTTTATTGGTAAAATTTTCAATAAAATATTAATTATTATTATAGGTTAATTATTAACTGTAATTTACGATTTATAGGAAATTATACGCACATAAAAATCTATACTATATTATATATTACGAACAACGAATTACAAAAATTTGTCTCGTGATGATCACTAGAAGGCGGTGCTAAATTAAAATTCACAACTTGAATCATTTTTGAAAGTTAAAAGGAAAGTAGCTGTAGTCTATAAGGTGAATTTATAAATTCTACAGAAGAAAAAGGAAAAAGTACAATTTATAGTGAATTTTGTATAATACAGTATTATCGAATGTTCAATCCATTGACAGAAAATATTACAGCACGTTCTTAATATTGATATTTCTACTATTCACTACTAGCGCATTTTTCTAGTCCGGATCATTATGAATAGCATTTTTTACGCCTTCGATTTCTATAACTTTCATGATTGTAATGTTTTATTTGAATCGCCTTCGCATCAACTATCACAAATCATAGTGTGAATATAAATAGAAACTACGATCTATACCATAACACAATAGAAGAAAAAATATTGTAACATCTCAGAATTTAATTCTAGATGAAGAACTAGAAAATTTAATATAAGGTGAGATAAAAAAATCTTAATATACAATAATTATTAATGAAAACATCCACTTATATAAGTTTTCATTCGTGGAAAAGAAATCTTAAAATTATATTGTTCATAGATTATTTATTACTGATTGGCAAAGCAAAATATAGTGCAAACTAATCTGTAAAATTTTATAGATAATTAAGCTATGTTCGAGTGATAAGTTTATCATCACTCTAACAACAGTATTTTCTATTATAACAATCATTTTTTGACTCATTCTTTTGAAATTTACAAATTGATTTCACAGTAAAATAGAATTTATATTTATTACATGATCAACTTTAACAATTTTTTTGAATTTTATTTACAATTAGAATGTAATGCCATAATGCTTTTATTTTGGTTTTGATGATTATTCTGCTTTTGATCATTTTGCTTTTATTTAATCTAAAAAATAAAATATAATTTGTAGGACAAAAATGGGCTGAAATTCAGTTCTTACAAAGCAGCTTAAAATTAATACCATTGAATAGATAAAAATATTGATTTTTACATCTAAGCAATCAGGCATGTTGCATCACAGACTTCAGCATCATTTAGAAGCAGCAAAATACTATACTAAATACACTTCTGACATATTGCAAAGTATATTATGATTATATTATGTAGGGTATTCATACTTTCATGTAGTGACCTTGATTGATGTTATATATACCTTTGCTTATAATGCATAGCACAAGAAGCATATAAGATTAGCTTGTCATAACTGCATAAGAGTAGTTAGCAACCAATACACAAAGTAAAAATCTTTATATATATTGCTTGCTATAAAAAGAAGCTATATAAAGTTTAAAACTTTAAATAGCTTCTCATGTGTGCACAAAAAATTTGTGTAAATTAAAAACTGCATAAGCCCAACTGCTTAAATTCAATATACATGAATGAGAATATTAGCAAACAGAATGGTCAAATGAAATTTATATGCATACTTTAAACATAACACTTATAAACTTAAATTTATTAATTTATGCAAAAAAAAAAATAAATTATTTAATAAATTTTTTTGTTGATACTTTATGAAAATTGAACAAAAATTAAAAGATTTATACATCTGTGTGTCTCTCAAACTATATAAGTTAAAACTGTAAAAAATCAGGAACTTACTGTACAGGAATCTCTTGATTAGAGACTATCCCTTAATATATGCGGTGCCAAATTTGATTAGTGCGCTTCAACAAGTGCAACTTTTTTTTTAAAATCTTCTGATGCATTGGCAACCGAATGTCAGGGATTGTAGTCTACATATTTAGAGCACTGCAATAAATTTGTATATTTTTTTAATTCTGTTAATATTCCGACTTTTGTCATCTAATTATTATATTTAAAATTTGTTCATAATTTTATTTATTAATAAATTTAGTGTGAATGGCAATTACCTAATAATAGCCATTACAATATCATATAGCAAGAGTGGTCAATATGCAGTTCACGAGCCAACGATACAGCTCTTTGGTACCTTCATTGTGGCTCCATACCATGAAAGTCAATAGTAAATATAAAGCAAATACTTATTTAAGTTAAACAAATTACAGATATATTATTTTTTAATCCAAATACTATTTAAGTTAAACAAATTACAGATATATTATTTTTTTTATCTATTGTAGAAAGTAGTATACATTTATATGAAATAATTAATGCATCTGAAAAAAACAATTTTCGAAATCATTATTAAGATTACCCGAAAAAACTGATGCTGTTCTCATTGACCCAGAAAGAAAATGCGGCTCTCAAGTATTTAAGATTCTGCTATGTGGCTTGTGGTGACATGAAGTTTGGCCACCTCTGTTATATAGCCAGCCTTTCCTTCAGTTCCTCTCCAGTACTCAATCTCTATGGACATGCAATTATTTTTTTACAAAATTTATGCAATTTTGTAAAAATAATTTTTTTGTGAAAAATATAATCTTAATTCTTAATATAAATTTTTAAATACCTATATATATTCCTCAATGATTTAAAGTACATGTAATGCAATATAGATGGGTTTTGAGAGAGGAAAAAATACATGTTTATAATTTTGATATTTTCCAGGATTCATTACAATTATTCCTATTGGTTTTTTAGTTTGATTAGTTTTTTAGTTTTGATATATGTAGTGTATTGCGAGGATTTATTAACCGCGCTAATCAAGGGATTCCTGTATATATTTTGTATTTGTTTGTTTGTGTTAAGTAATCCTCTAAACATGAAAACTATAAATGCCAAAATGGGTATAGCTTTTTCTGATTAATTTAAAAAGAGGGCTATTCAATGAATATTTATAATAAATATTATTAAAAAAATCAAATAATCCAACAATTGACAAAAATATAACAACAATCAACAGATGGCATCTCTTTTAAAATTGTTCTCCTGATTGTAGCTATTACCATAATTTTTATAAAAAATTAAGAATGATTACAATATTTATAATTTGTTTCTACTCCACATAAAATTTGTACATTCCAGACTTTCAGTTAATTAAGACTTAGAAATTGCTCATAAAGTAAGAATTTATAAACCAAGAATCAATTTCCGATAGATAAAAATTTTAAAATCAGAGGTTACATTCTCAACAATACAATTTGACCACAATAAAATTAAAGGACAAATAAAATCAATAGATTATGATTAAACAGTGATTTATTTATCAAAAGAAATGAAAACGTAGCATTTAAAATCAAGCAAATTTTTATAATAAAAAAATTATTTGTCATATAAATGTTAAATTTTATTTTTCATTATTATTAACAGATGAACTTTTATACAATGAACTACTACTTTAAACAGAATCCAAGAATGGAAGTTATTTTATTAATAATCCAGTAAAATCAGAGAGTACTGCTTTCCCATTTTGGTCACTATTTTGATTTTTCTTGATTATGTAGCAGACAATGGAGTTTTTGCTGTAAACCCAGTTGTACTGTATTGTATATCAATATATATGTTTGAAGTGGCTTTTTAGAAATGTTTAGTATTTATTTATTGCAATTAAGATTCATATTTTCAATTTCTTTTTAATATTTTATATTTGAAAAAACTTGCAAACCTAGGAACTTGTTAAGTAGTAACTCATAAACTAAGAACTATCTGTATTTTTAAATGAATAAAATTAAACAAACAAATAAATTAGAGTAATTGTTTAACTTTGATTTAACATCTATATATATAAAAGCCGAAACTTGGAAAGAGTAATATTTTTTAAGCAGTATTATTGGATTACGATGACCATGTGATATGCCTAACTGGTGATGCTATTGGATTAAAATAATCGCTCATTTGAGCAGTCTTATTGGACTATATGATCACATGATCACTATGTTTGAAAGTAATGGTGAATGTTGGCTCCTATGCTATCATAATGAAATTTGAAGTATATATTCAGCGCCCACTGTAGCATTTATGACACCCCAGACAAAGAGACAAATTGCCGCCCCTTAAACATATACTTTTTAAAAATATATAAGGCAGAGTACAGTAAGGGCATAGTTGGGGGAAGTGCATTATTGGGTTTTTTTTAAGTGAAATTTTACTATTTGATATTGTAGTAATCTACTACAAGTTAATATCAACCTATCAACATAGATATTGTGCAATGAATGATGCAATTCCAGTATTTACATCAAAAGTACTGGAATTTACAAAAGTATTGTGTCCGAACAGCACACACAACTTTGACAGTATCTTAAAAGCAGGGCTGGGTAGCTGGCTTGAAATAGGTTAGGCTGCGGCACCGGCTCCAGAGCCATAGTATATTCCAGCTGTGATTCCGGCTCTGGAGTCATTGTTTTAAAACTGAAGCTCTGGCTCTGGCTCCATCACTATAAAAGATTTTTTGATATGATTGCTACCATGAAACATCACTTACCTCACTATCACAACATCATTTATCTTTTAAATTGATATATTGGTGTTAGTAAAATTTTACTTTTTAAATTGATATATTGCTGTCTGTATTATTATTAATTTATTTTATATGTATATATTTAAAGTTTCAATAAAATATTTATTTTGGCAAATGGCATTTATATATCGGTAATTAAAAATCAAAGATCACATAATTTATTGATTTCAAATTTTTATCGAATTTTAAGTGCTAAAGTCAGGATTATTGATTTCAAATTTTTATTGAATTTTAAGTGCTAAAGTTGGGGTAAGCTTATACATGGGTTGCGCATTTTTACTGATTTTCAAACTCTAAAGTTGGGGGCCGGCTTATATTTGAGCATATATGATAGATGGTTAGGAGCTGGAGCCAGTAGAAATTTTAATGGCTCCGGCTCTGGCTCCACTGAATATGATAAGCTTAGTTCTGGCTCCAATCCCGGCTCCTCCAAAACTTCCTGGCTCCATGGCTCTGACTCTAGCTCCAGCTCCCCAGCCCTGCTTAAAAGTGCAATAATTCTTAAGATAACTTCACATTAGGAGCTTTTTTTTTTTTTTTTTTTTTTTAAGCAATAATTCTTAAGATAACTTCATATTGGGAGCTTTTTTGGTAAGTATGAAGAATGTTGATTAAAGTTTATATTAAATAAACAATATTTTTTGACATTTCAAAATTTATTGAGAAATATTCTGGTAAGCTCTTGCCCTATAAATATTGTTACCTGAGGGAAGTACAGATCAGCACCTTGGGGTATTCATGTATTAGGCTACTCTAGCCTTATAACATGTTCAGTTTTATTTTTTCGTGTTCTACAATTTAATTTGTTTTATTAACTTTCTTTTCTAGCATATAACATGGTTCGCAGCTATGTCACAAAAACCAACAGGAGTTATTATTCAAAAGAAATAAACAGAATTTTTCTCAATAAATTTTGAAATGTCAAAAAATATTGTTTATTTAATATAAACTTTAATCAACATTCTTCATACTTACCAAAAAAAATAGCTCCTAATGTGAAGTTATCTTAAGAATTATTGCACTTTTAAGCAGGGCTGGGGAGCTGGAGCTGGAGTCGAGTTGTCGAGATGATGATTCATAAATGCAGAGACATCAATTAAAATTTTCATATAAACCATTTTTTATTTGATAAAAACTTTTTGCCATATTAAATAACAAAATGTGTGCTTTGTTACTTTGAAAAAAAAATATATAAAGTGATATAAAGTAAATAATGTGAGATGAGGTATAGTGAAATAAAACAAAAATATAAAATGATATAAGTACACAAGTTGTTATTAAACAACTTGTGTACTTACATCTCTTTATATTTTTGATTTACTTCAGTATGCTGTCTTTCACCATTTTCAAGAATTCAAATCTCGTTTCTTTAACAAAGAATAACTCTAAAACGAAGCAACTTAAACAATCCCGTTTCTTTAACAAAGGATAACTCTAAAACGAAACAACCTATCTTAATGTGGTAAAAAGCATTTTATAGCAGATTTGTTCATAATTCTCCTCTTTCCAAGTAGGGTATGTAAATAAACTTCAAATCTTTTTTAACTTGCACATACACTCTTACCTGTTTCAGGTTAAGTGCAGAGTAGCTGACATTTTGTATGATCTTGTAGCAAATTTAAAATTTTCAAGAATGAATTAAATGGTAATAGCTGCGCAATGTGATTGTTAATGACTCTGTTAAATATTTATACAATAGATTAAAATGCTTGTGTTTAAAGTCCAACTTTGCAAAATCCGGTCTGCACTTACCCCACTCCACCTTAACTTTTATTTTAAATAAAAATCAAATGGTTATCATTATCAATGTATTATCAAGAATAATGCAATTGTGTAACGAAATCGACCTTTTATAGTTAGAGGTAATAAACAAGTCGATGCATGCTATTTCTTCCCATTCCTGTTTCAAATAAGTTCATGCAGTGCCCTGTGTGCATTGCACAACTTAGATATCTAGTCTTTTCTGTTATTTAATTAAATATGCTGCTCTTTTATGGTTGTTTTTTCAGAATTAAGAATTGCAAATATTTTTTAGCTTTTAGGCAAAAACAATAATTGCGAAATGTAAATTGCATGGTGATTTTAGTCAAAGAAAAAATCGACAAATATGAATTTCGATTAACTAAGTATTTAACTTATAAATATTTTGTCACCTTCACAACCAAAATGCCGTCCTTTAAATTTGCTGCCCCAGACAAATGTCCGGATTGTCAGCCCCTAGAGCAGGCCCTGATATATTCAAAGGTATGTTGTGTTATAGTTTTATTTTAAATGCAGAGTCCCTAATTTAATTTGACATTTATTATATCTTTTAATATTTAATCCGATATTTCTATTTATCATTATATTAAATAAGTTAGTATAAGTTAAATTTTGTTAGGTTTAATGAGTAGATTGACTCCATGTGATCATAGGCAATTATAAATATAATGTATAATCTCTTTTGAGCACATTAGACCAGCCAATACATTTTTTTGCATCAATTTTGATGAAAGTATAATTCTTACATTAAAATATAAAGTTTGGCAGAGTTGATAATTAGGCTGATGCTATGTGGATTGTGCTAGATATACTGTATACCATACAGTATAATTATAGTATATGCTGATGGCTTTAGAAGCTATATTATAACTGGATTAAAATTAAATTATTATTTATTTTGGATTAAATATAAAATAGTGATTTAAAGTTTAATGAATTTGATGGAATTATTTCAAGATTGGTGAAGCCACATGTTAATTATACCTAATATATACAAATGTTAATTTGTCTCTGTAGTATTTTACCAAAATTAAAATTGTTATCAGCATGTTTATTTTAGAGTTTCTTATAGATACATTTTGACTACTATGCTGATATTATTTTTTCCCTATTAGTTTAAAATGGAATCACAAGAAGAAAAATTACGTTGGAAAAGTCAAGAAAGACATCAATAATATCGTGCTAGAAAACAAAGCATATTACAAGCAAATAATCAGCCAATAATAGAGGCTATTAAAATCGATAATAACAAATTTAACGAAAATTTGATTCATCAGCATTATTGTGGCCCAGTGATTGATATCTGTCAAATTTTGGATTGACATTCAAAACTTTTCTTACTGAGGCCATAGACATTCTGCAACTAATAATAGCAAAGAGACAAACCAAGCACTATGCAGAAATAAACCTTTATTTCAGAAAGATAGACTTATTTCTGCATAGTGCTTAGTTTGTCTCTTTGCTACTTTTCTTACTGTTTATACCATTTTAATAAATCATTTTTACAGATTTAATATATTGTCTAATGTTTCCAATTATTATTATGAAACATTTGATATATTTAATAATCTATTAAAATACTTTGAAATTGTGTTTTTTTCTTTATTCCTTCAACATTTTCAATCCTATATTAAAGAGTATATTATCTATATCAATATTAAAAAAGAATTGCATTAGTTAATTTTTTTATTTTACACGTCATTTTTGACGGGCATATTTACTAGTGATAAATAATATATTTTCTACTTATTTTATAATTTAAAGTTGAAATATTTAAAATTTTTTATTAATGAAGAAATAATAATTTTTTATTTCCTTTATTTTTAGGAATTATAAAAATGCCTATAGTTAATATAAAAAGAATTCCTAATATCATTGAGCCTGTATATGAATTACAATATCTATATATTACTTCTGATTTAAAAATTTTAAGTTATATTTATGGAGACAGACTCTTTTTTCATTGCCTCAACAAAGAATTCTGTTGTTTAAAATATTTGGAAAATGTTAAAAGGTAAGTTTCAATATAATATAAAAATTAAAACTTTTAGATATAAAGGATATTAAGCAGTGGTGTCATTCAGCTGATTTGCTTGAACTGATTTGTTAAAATTTATGGGGTTGTCAAACCAATTGTGGAGTTAAAAAATGAAAAATTAAAGCTAAATTCCTGCAAATTTGATAAATGTTTTACAGCATAAGTGAAATGAAAAAATAATAAATTATTATAGGAGTAATGAGCACGATCCATTGAAAGTCATATGCAATTTTTGAAAATAGTCAATTTCAATGGAAACCATGGTTCCTTTCTCAACTCAAACATGTTTAAACAATTAAAATGTGCACTAAAATAAATTATAACAACATTATAGCTATTTTAAGTATTACTCTATGATTAGTTACAGATAATTTTCTTTTTGAGAAAAACAGAACCCAGTTGTTAATTATTTTGAATGAAACTACTGATATTTAGCCATATTTGTTAAAAATATTGAATGAATAAATTACAGGATGTCCCATAAGTCTGGAAACATAGTGAAAATGAGCATCTACAGAATGTGCTTGATATGTTGGTCTTTCTGTTGCACATAGTGGTGCCTAATTACCCAATTTTGAGAATGTATCAAATGGTCTCTTGTGTGATTTGTGAACATGCTTCAGTAATGTGCTCTCATAGATGTGCGAGGAATTGAATTCTTCCCAGCATATATATACCAATGATTTCAAGTGGCCCCAGAGATAAAAGTCCAAAGGTGTCAGGTCTGGGCTTCATACTGGCCACTGCACCAGTCCCTGATGTCCTATCCAATGGTCAGGAAATCACTCAGGAACCCAGATCCTAACTGCCAAGCTGTTCCCTATGTTTCCAGACTTATGGAACACCTTGTATATTGGATATTTGGATCTATGCTGTTCTTTCTTATAGGCCAATCACAATGCACTTCCTGTTTTTCTAAATAAATATTGTGACTGACCTATGAGAAAGTATAAATATCAAGAAATTAATTTTTTACCTATATAAATTTAATTTTTAAAATATAGTAAATTTTATAGATCACATTATCTGTCAAATAAAAAATATTTAAATACAGATATCACTCTATTTATGAAGGTAATTGGGACTTTAAAAACTATGCATTAGGTAAAAATTGGAAACTCATTTTCTATTATTAATTTATTTTCTATTAATTGTAAAAATTTCTGATAAGTTCTTGGATACCAGAAAAGTCACTATTGTTTTACCTATTGATATCAAATTATTCTAAAAGCATTAATATAAATATAATTATGTATACTATAATACAGTAGGTCCCCTATTTATAAAGTTTCAGAGTTATGTAGATGCGTAAGTCTTTATTTGAATGTGAAATTCATTTTAGTAGGTTTTTATTTATGTTAAATATTCATTAAATGTAAATAAGAAATTTATTAAACAATTTATGTTTTTGCAAAAATATTAATTATGGTCTTAAAATTTTCTTATCTAATACTTTTAAAGTATGCTCATAAATTTCATTTGCATTCATATACAGGTAGCCTTAATTTATGATGGGGTTCAGTTTGAACTCTGCTGTCATAAGTTAGAAATGCTCAAAATTTATGGACTGCTCATATTACTCAATATTTATCATTACATTCTACTTTATTATAATAAATTTTAATAAATACAAAAATACAAGAACTGCATACAAAAAGAGATATTTTTTTTTTATATCAGATCATTGAACACGGATGTTAACCCTTTGTCAATTGCATTGATCAATCACAGAATTTATCAATGACATAACATCATAAGTACAAATGGTGAAAATTTGAGGACTACTTTAATATTTAATTTTCACATTATTGGACTTATGAAAATTTTTGGGAGTAATTAATCTTATAAATTGGGATCCTACTGTATAACAGTTTATGGTAATATTATTTATTTGACCACTTGTACTTATGATTTGACATTGAATTTCAGAACTGCTAAGTACCAAGTGATCTTCAGATTTAAGTCTCATACAGCAATAAACATGACAATTGTTGTAGTTTTATTAATTCAAGAATTATAAAATTTTCATCAAATATTGTCTTATATAATTCTCAAAAGCCTTCATTATGATAAAATATTTGAAAAAATCAATTCTCTGAAAATTAGTATTAATTTTTCTAATTCTCCTTGTTAAAAACATATTAATTTTGGAATTTATTAAGATAAAAATTTTATTAAATTAACAGACATTAAAAGATTGCATTGGTTAGATTTAGCATATTCCAATATAATCAAAATACCATCATAGTTCAAATTTATATACAGATGGAACATGAATCATCAATCCACCCCCAACAGTGCTAGAACAATATAACATTCATTGAAAGAAATAGGTAATTTAAAAAAAAAAAGCAAAAACAGATGAGCCTTAAAATAGAAAATATTAACTTCATAAAACTTGTTCAAAAGCATTTTTGGCCCTGTGGCCAGCTTCAGTTGAACAAAAGTTTTATAAAATTTAATATTGCAATTTGACCACAATAAAATTAAATAAATGCTAATAAAATCAATAGTTTATGATTAAATAATAATTTATTTTTCTAAAAAAATGAAAGTACAGGAAATCTCTGATATATGTAAATATATATTTATGTAAGGTTAGTTTTAGTTAATGAGTTGGATCTGAATCTAGATCCCTCTTGAAAAAATGGAGATATGGGACTCAGAAATGAATCTGGATAACTATTTTTAACATTGTCTTTGACACACTATTGCTATAATATATCCTCTGACATAAATATGTTTTGGATTATGTAAGACCCTAAATGATGACAACAGAATGATCCATTTATATAAGTTGAAGACTTACATAAATAACAGTAGTAATGCCAATATAGCCTTTAACAATCAAGCAAATTATAATAATAATGAAATTATTTGTCATATAAATGTTAAAGAATTGTTTTTATTATTAATCACAGATAAGTAGAAAATAATTTTTATATGGATGAACTACTGTCTTAGCAGAAAACCAGGAATGGAAGTTATTTACTTAAGATACTGATGAAACCAGAGGGTGGGCTATTTCTGCTTTTTAGCTTTATTTTTATTTTCTGATTTCATAGCAGCAGATCCAGATTTGCATTTTTGGGGGCCCTAGGATGAGCAAGGCTTTGGGGCCCCTAAAAATTCAAATCAGCTACGTCTAAGTTTAAAGGTCTTAATTTTACTTTTTATCTAGCACTTTAATAAAAACCCATTTTTTCTTATAAAAAGTTTATAAAAGTTGAAAACTGATTTATAATTTTGGGGCCCCTAGAATCGCGGTGCCCTAGGATGCAGTCTAGTCAGCCTATTGGTAAATCCGGCCCTGCATAGCAGAAAATGGAGTTTTTGCTACAAACTCAGTCTTATGATTTGAATAGCTGCATAAGTGATTTGAATGCCTTTTTATGAATGTTTATCATTTATTTATTGTAATTAAGATTCATATTTTAAATTTTTTGATATTTCATATTTGGAAGAAATTCATAAACCTAAGAATTTATAAACTGAGAACTATTTGTTTAAAAAACAAATAATGCTAATATAATAAAAATAAATTTAAAATTAGAAAAGAAATAATCTTATTATTTCTTCTCTATCAATTGAATAATCTAAATAATCCTGATTAATCTGCCTTAATTAATCCCTTGATTCTATAACCTGATTTTTTAATGATTTTGAATTAATTTAAACTAATTTTATTTTGAATTAATTTAAACTAATTTTAGAAATTAGTTTAAACTAATTTGAATAATCTAGTTTTTACAATATTTTTTTATAATTTAAAAATTATTCTGTAATGAATGTCTATACCAAAATATAATTAATTATTGAAATAACTACAGCACTTTTTAGCAGTCCATAAAACTTTATTAACCAAAGGTTAACTTCAGAGTAACATTTTCAACTATTTAATAGTCATCTTCAACTCCTAAATGCTTGAATCAAATAGAACCAATGGTGTTCTAAGAATATATAAATTCTTGTCATTGTGATTCTATTTTGGAACCAAAGCTATATTTCAAAAATGTTCTTTCAACTTTTAAGTAGTTAATATAGTTATTATTCATTAAGTGGGATATAATTTTTAAAATGAAAATATTAAAATTAATCAACATAATAATACCTAAAAATTATAAATACGAATATAAATAAAATTAAATAGGCTAAATTATAAATAAAAATTGGAAAAGTCCTTTGCAAACAGGTGTTTGCATTTTAGGCTCCAAATTATTCTAGTGGGTGTTGTTATCTTAGGGCATATTTCCATGCCTCTGAGATTGCTTCTTTTTCTTTGTCGTTGATAATCTTTTCCTGTTTTGCTCTCCTATAAAATGTTTACTTTTTCTGCCGTACTTAGTTCAACTGGATCCGGAACTTTCTGTATGACCTTGGCCAATTGACTTTGATGATGTTTTTGTACGCGCGTCTTGCTAGTGCTGTCGTTAAATTTCCTTGTTGGATGTCTCGTTTATGCTCTTGTATTATATCATTGAGGTTTCTCTTTGTTGCGCCAATGTATGCCTCTGTGGTGCCCGTGACGTAATTTTCTAAGGGTATCCTATATACTCCTGTTGACAGCCCAGAGCTATAATTGTCTTTAATATTTTTCAATGCTTGGAAAACCGTATTTCCTCTTCTAAATGCCAGCCTCATCTCCGTTCTTTTTAGGATCCTTTTAATGGTTTTCAAGCCTCCCCTAGTACTCTGTACTACCTCATATCCTGATGTCATTTGTTGGTCTAAAACAGCAGTATGTCCGTTATTTATTTCCTGTTCTGTATTTTCCCTGATTTTAATTTCTTCTCTACTTCTCCCTTCAGTTTCATCAGTATTGTCTTCCATATCCATGTTTCTTTGCAATGGTTTCTATTTTCTGTATCTCTTCCTTTCTCAGTGTGTTGTCACTACAGTGGGAGAAAGCTCTCCTTAGATATGATCTTAATGCTGCTTTTTTATAAGTCCATTTATCTGCAGACCATTTTGGGATTATGACCGATGTGGCTTCTGGCTTTCTGTAGACAGTTGTTTGTATGGTATTGTTCACAGTTCGAATCTGCATGTCTAGGAAATGTATCTCATTCTTTCCAATCTGCTCGATATTAAGTTTTAGTCCGTAAGCGTCATTGCTAAATATCTGCATTAGTTCTTGTGAACGGTCTTCTTTTTCCCATATTATGAAAATATCGTCAGCATATCTAGCGTATAAGCGTCTCTCTTTCATTAAATTATCAAGTTCAGTTTCTTCTAACAATCTCACTACTAGTTCTGCTAGTTCACCTGCAAGAGGGCTAGCAGGTGAACTAGCAGAACTAGATTGTAGAAAAATATAGATCGCCTCTGTACCTCCTAGAAAATGCGATGACAAAATGGTTAAACACCAAGTTGGCAAATTACAAATATGGGGTTAAATCTTTGTTAGACTTCCTAAAGAAACTAAGAGAAATAAATCTAGAAGGAAATCAAAATATGGCGACTTATGACTTTGAAAAACTTTACCCTCTTTGAACATCGCTCCGGTCTCTATATCTGCATGTCTAGGAAATGTATCTCATTCTTTCCAATCTGCTCGATATTAAGTTTTAGTCCATAAGCGTCATTGCTAAATATCTGCATTAGTTCTTGTGAACGGTCTTCTTTTTCCCATATTATGAAAATATCGTCAGCAAATCTAGCGTATAAGCGTCTCTCTTTCATTAGATAGAATATAAGATTCTTTATAGATTCTTATTAGCAAATGCTTATTAGAAAATGCGCCTTTATAGATTCTTATTAGCAAATGCTACTGCAGAACAACTTTGCCCGGCCTTATGTAGAGACATTGTGGACTTCCTATATCATAATTCATACTTCTGTTTTGAGGGTAAATACTATAGACAGACCAGAGAGGTATCAATAGGTAGCCCCCTAACAGGTGAACTAGCAGAATTAGTGGTGAGATCGTTAGAAGAAATTGAACTTCATAATTTAATGAAAGAGAGATGCTTATACACACTAATAAAAACTTCACAGCTCATTAAGTGAAACTTCACTTAATGAGCTGTGAAGTTTTTATTAGTTATATATAATTAATAGAATTTATTTACATGTGATTATAGCCTCAAGATAGCAGTTGTGATAGAACAGGAGTAAATGTAATATTTGTAGTATCTATGCCATTAATATATTAAAGTTTGCATTCTTGATGCAATTGGCAGAATCATTTTTTTTTTGCTTTATTGCACTTTAACAACAACAAAATACATAACTTTTTTTTTAGAAAAAATTTCTAAACTTATGTATTAGTAACAAAATTAATGTTTTCTATTTCAATGTAATATGCTTCTAAATCCTAATGTATTATATTTTGAAAAAATTTGACTCTGATGTTTTTAAATTTCCTTATATGGAAAATTGTTTTCATCATAATTTTTATAATCTGATATTAGATAATCTTAAAAAAAATAAATGATGGCTATTCTAATGAAACTATGAAAAAATTTATCTAGAAAATCCCAAATCCCAAGCATTCTGGAAAAATGATTCCATACCTGTACTGGGAGCATCCATTTTATGTCTGGTTCAATTTAAATTTATATTTTTAAATTTACTATGATGATGTATTTATCATCATGAATAAGGATAGTAGGAAATTTATAAATATAAAATTTTTCTCATTTATGATCATATTGATATCAGAATTTATAATAGAATTCCATTTGAACAATAAATCAAAGATTATATAAATAATCTTTGACTTATGATGATTGTTGCTTTAATGGAATTCTATTAAACTTATCATCTTTGAATAAAAAATTCTGCTACATTTTTTTGATTCATATTGATTTCATATTGCATTATTCCCAATTTTCGACGCTCTTCCGATCTATAATATTTTTTTTATATATATATGCAAAGTTAAAATTTATTATGGCACAGCAATGTATGATGAGTTTTGGAATGCCATACTGCTTAGCATATCCACTAAGAAAATGGTGTATAATTCAATAAAAAAATGGGACTATGGCATGCCATTTTAATCTTTTTTAGTCAGATGCTTTTATTTCAATTCAATTTTTAATTGAATTGTCTGCAATGAAATCACATCAAATAAAAGAAATTCACTTAACAGGATCCAATCCCAAACTCTCTAGGCCAGAAATGAATTTGTATCATTCCTCTTAAAATTTTCTTGATAGATACAGCCGAAGTGTTAATCCGTCAACTGCAAATGACTTGCTGACTACTACTTTTGTGCTAGAGTCAGCAAATCATTTGTGATTGGAATTTTTTCCTTTAAGGCTTTAAGACACTTTCACATAGCAGAGCATTCCACTGCTCATCATGGTGAAGTCAGGTCAATGAACCTGACTGGTCCCCTTTTGAAAAAACTTAAGAAGTATGAGACCAAGAATTGAATCAGGATCCTCCAAGATGGTAGCATGGCATGCTTCCCTTACTGCCATCTGGCTGACTTGCAGCTGGAATTGGAATTGACTCCATTATATAGTAACCAGATAATGATTGAGAAGTGATGTTAAAAAAATAATTGTTTATTTTTGCTAGAAATTTAGTTATATAAAGATAAAACAAAAATTGAGTGTATAAGTTATTTAGTGTTTTCTATTTTTTACCTACACAATGTTTTGACAAACATGATATATACAATTTCTTCATTTACTTTTACAAGTGTGTTTATTCAACATTACTGTACTGTACAGGCAGTCCCTGAGTTACATAGATGGAACATACATTATACAATACTAATATGTAACAATGATGCATACTTATATGCTTATTCTTTAATATAACTAATTTAAGTTACATCTTGAAAGTACAGATTCAATTCTGAGTCCTATAACTCAAAACTTCTTATAGTTTTTCTGGAGGAGTCAGAGTTTGAGTCTAGTTCACTGTTTAAAAATAATCCTACATAAGTACAGATCTATGTAAGTCAGGGATTGCGTGTATTATTTTTTAAAAACATGTTAGGATTGAAGAACAAACTCCATTTTGCTTATCGGAAATTGTGTTCAGAATTATTACAGATTTGAATGATGACTTAAAGTTTTAAACATGTGCCCATTGTAAATCAGGGATTTCCTATATACTTCAGCCATGAACAAAGAGTTAATGATGTTAAAACTGTAAATTGTAATTACAAACACTCAACATAATCTTTTCATCTTATTTTCAGTGTGAGTAGGGATTTTTTATTCTCAGCGGTTTTATGCTGTATGTTCCATTAAATCTGGTTTTAGTCTATTGTTTAAATATTTTTACAGTATTTGCAATTCAATTTTTAAACCTTCATTATTAGAAATGGCTTATTATTATTAAAACATAATCTTCAGGATGAAGCATTTTTAATTTCTTAATATGCTCATATATACTAGCTAAAATTTGAACTAAAAAATTTACACTTTTTGCAAATTTTAAAAATATAAATCAAATTTTTATATAAAAATTATGTATTTTTGAACTAATTAATAGAACATATATATATATATATATAAAGATCGATAATGTATCAACATTCGTTTTTTATAGCATTAATAAAATGTTTTCTTCAAAACATATTTTTTGATAAGCAATATTATTACGCTGTAAATAAAAATATATATTACTGTATATTGTAAAATTGCTTACAAATCTATATTACCATTTGTAAGCAGTATTATACTGTATACTTATTATTATATTGAATATTATTATTATTATCATCATTATCAAAAAATCTTAATTTAGTTAATAATTATTAAAGTGTTACTAAATTAGATCAAAATATATATTACTAGTACATAACTAGTCGTGATTGCTCTGTGCTAGCTGGATATTTTTGGCACATAAGTTGATTTATTTATATACCTTATATGGACAATCACAGCCATTATTATATCACTGTGATGTACTTAATTGTGGTGTTGTTGTTGATACGTATTTGTGATGTTATTCATTTTTATATCATAATATTTTCCACATTAATTAATATGTTTGTGACGTCACACAGTAGATGATGTGGCATGTTGATGCTGTCACTGTGATGTGATGCACATAATGATGTCGAATATAGAATAGCATCATATTTAGAGGCCTGCAAACACCTGATAATTATTGCATTGAACCTTAATAAAACATTGCACCTTCCCCGGCATCCACTTCGAATAAAAATCCAAATTCGAAAAAAAATTGAAGGATTAAACATTGCTTTCTTTGTGAGTCTGAAATTCCCATATACAATAGTCAAACCTCGGTTTATGAACGCCTCGGATTACGAACAAATTTTCCGAACACAAAGCGTCTCGGATGACTTAGTGTATCTCGAGTTACGATCACGCAAGTCGTGTCAACATAAACATTTTCAATGATAATGCCATGTGTCATTTTACAAAACATTTTAAAACGTAGAAAAAACAAATCACACTGGATAAATATTTAGTGAGACAGAGACCCAGTTGGTCTGAAACATAATCGAGTGGTGCCAAGAAAAACAAAAAAGAATCCCCTTCAAAACAATAACATTTCACTTCCTCATCACCTTCGACTTTCGCTGTCAACTCGTCTCCATACAAATACGGTAAAAGTAAATTAAGTTTTCGTCTATATTTGATTTGCTTAGTGTTATGTTTATCTTTTTTTGTGATAGATTTAATGATTTCCGTTGATTTTGTGTTAAGAGCTTGTGCACAAAGTACTGTTGTAACAGTTAATAAGCAATCATCTGGAGTTCCAGGAACAGATTAATCCATTTTACATTAATTCCTATGGAGAAAATAGTTTCGGTTTACGAACGATCTTTAGGAATGAATTAAGTTCGTGAACCGAGGTTTGATTGCATTTTGACTACATTTGGCATTACAATCTTCACGGCTATCTTGGGCCTATTGAATATTCAAGATCTAGTTTTTATGAGAATTAATGGCTACCATAGAAAGACATAAATAAATACATTGACATCAAAAATAAATATTACATTTTTATGTGAAATGATAACATAGCTCAACAAAATATTATTATATCAAATTCAAAATCTCTTCATAAGAACGTAAGAATAAAGAATTTCCTTTTCATTATTTATATAAATTATTTAACAACATTCTCAACATAAGAAAGGAACATAATAAAGAGCAGAAGTATAAATATCAATATTTGTTCATCCTAGACGTATAATTCACATTTGAATATCCAGAAAATTCATATAATTAATCTGTTTATTGCTTAACATAAATAATCCTGTTCGTAAAGAATTAAATTTTATTAGAGATATCAAACTGTAGATAGATCTTTGCAGTATAATAGATAATGCAAAAGCTTATCACCAAGACTATAAATTCAGTTCAGATACAATCCTATTCTCTTTCATTCTTAATCTCCCTTCATTATTAACACTTAAGGGATTAGTGACCAAGTATTAAATTTCTACATCTAAGTCCATTTTCTGAAACCATATTTCTATTAACCAAGTTAAATTTCTGAAAAGCATATTTAATAGATACATAATTACTATATTATATTATTTATATTACCAGCAACGATAAAGCAGTAATTGGTAAACAAGCAATTTCTTGTTTTATCTTAAGCAATTCTGATATAAACTACGAAAAAAAAAATTCGTTTTTTTAGTTTTACAGATGAAAATTCGATACTCTAATTACGTCTTCTGATATGGTTACGCAATTATTGTTATTGTTCTAGCAGTATCTCGTTGTTATAGTGGCACATCCCGCAATATTCTGTTAAATACAAAAGCTCGTGAGCATTACAGTGGATCTAATTGATCCATTGTTGCTATAATAGCATCAATGGATATAAATTATTCTGTTACGTGTAACAAGATCGTATAATTTTATTTTATTACTACGATAGAACCATATAATAAATTATTTAATTAATTATATAAACAAGTCTATGAATAAACTTTTACTTTATTGTTAATAAAGCAAACTCTGATGGTAACCTAGCAAATCTAGTATAAGATTACTCTATTAATTTAAAAATATCGATACAAAAAAAAATTCTTTGTCGTCGAAACTTGTAATGGTTAAAAAATAACATCGAATACTGTCCATTATTCCTATAAAAGCATCAGTTTAAACATAATATTTCTATAAATAAAATTCTGAAAATTTAAGTATTATTGCTGTAATAACAATTCTGCAATTTTTCATTCATTTAGTTTATTTATTCTTTTGAAAACATCTAGAACACAATCGATTATTAAAATGTCTCTGAATAAATTATTTAAATATTTGGATCGATGTATTGTCGTATATTAGTATTATATATTTAAATTACTAGAAACAACGAAAATTTTCAGACAGTTCAATCTAAATCCTAGTTAATATTTGCTTAGGATTAAGAACGATTTTTAAGAAGAAGAAGAAAAAAAAATCACTTAAAATAAGTACCAACAAGTCTGACATCTTTCGATTTGAATTTACGACCAACAACTTTAACATAGTCGTAATAACGTACAGGATGTTTCCATATAAAATAAATTAATATTTTATTCAGAGAGTAGAATAGGTAAAGTAAAAAATGTATTCAACAGATGTTTCTTTTTATAGAACATAAAACCTTATGTAAATCCTTACAATTTAACATCAAACACTCATCTAAAAGAATAACTCACGTTTGAAGCACTTGACACATTCACATCCCCTTCACGCAACCGTGAAGTAGTGGAAAGAAATCTGCTTGTGCACACAATCGCACCAAAAATATTCTAGAAAGATCCAGAGAAGACATTTTGTTCCGAATTTTGATAACTATTTCGAATTTTTACTTCTCTGATGTTCTTCTAACATCTAAAGAATTAAGTTTTCTTGCTTATATTGCACCACAGAATAGTAAAATACATTATATATTATTGTAGAAAAGCATGAAAAATTGCATGAATGAAAACTATATTTTTTATTTTTTTTAAACAAAACCACTTTTATGACTCTCATTTTTAAAAAACAATCTTTTAAAATAAAGTATACGTTTAATTTTTGTTTTTTTTTTCAAGTTTATATTCGATAAAATAAACAAAATATAATATTATCACTTGCTATTTTTCTTTTTTTATCAAATTTAGAATGTAGAAAAATTTCAAAAAGTATATAATCGTCATTGAAAAGAAAAAAAAAATATATTAAGAAAACAAGCAGTATTACTGATATAGTATCGCCAGTAACAACAATTTTTTTGTTACCATAAATTTATTATTATTATTTTTTTTATTATATCCTGAAGATTAACTATGCAATATTATTATTGTAATATTTAGGCTTATAAGATTAAAATTTAAAAAGTAATATAACTATATCATTTATTATTAAAATGTTGGAAAGTTTAAAAAATAAAATAAAATTACAGTATGAATATCAAAATTTTTTAACTAATGTTAGAAAATTAAAAAAAAATAAAAAATAAACAGAAAATTATAAATATTTTTCTACCTAGATTAATAATTTGCTACTATAATAGCATTATTTTTCAAGTACCGAATAATAATAATAATAATAATAATAACATTATTGATTATTATGATAGGCCTAATCAAATTTATAATAATGCAATAACGTTATTATGTCATCAGCAGATTTTTTTTAATTATTAATTATCGAAAAGAATCAATTATAGATTTAAACATTTAAAATAAATTAAAAAAAAACAAGGTAAAAAAATTTATATAGATCGAAACTTTATTGAAAAAAATATATATTATTATTATTATTTTATTGCAAAAACTATCAACTTAAAAAAATAAATCTTCAAATGTAAAAAATTCATATTTGAGTCGTTTACCTAATAGTAATAGTAATAATAATAATGACGATAATCGAAAATCCATAATATATTAATTTTATCACGAATAAATAAAGATGTCAAAGACTGCTGATGCCAAAATTATCCACCCATTATATTTAAGGGCTCATACGCATACCATTTATATGCATTAAGCATTAAACACTGTACCATAACACCTGCTTATGAAACCTCTCTCACTACATTCAGGTTTGAAGAAGGGGGGTGGAAACATCTTGGCACCCATGCCACCCAGATAATAACTCAATGCCTCCCTCCCAACGTTGCCATTAATGCTCTTTAGTACAAACGACGTCGTATTAGCTTTGTCTCTCAACTGGAAAATGAATGTGGTGACATTAACGGGCTCGAGCAGTCGCTAACATCTTTGTTGAGTCGATGAGGTTGAGACTCCAAGGTGTTGCTCCCTTTTACGCATTTTGTAATTAAACTTAGAAAATTACGAATTGCTTTTTCTTTTTTTTATATAAAACTAATTTTGCTCTTTCGATAAACAGTGTTTTATTTAGTGCTTTTGTGTAATTAATGAAATCATCGCGCTTTGCACTTCATAGAAAAATTTGCATTACCGTTCCCTATTTTAATATTTTTTTTAAATAATTTTTAATTAACGAAATCGAACCGTTAACCTTTAATATGAAGCATAAACACGTATACATTGTAACAAAATAATAAAATAATTTTATACTGCTTTACTAATGCTTTTATAGTATTATAAAGTTATTTGCTTTCGTGCTATCAACATGTTTATTAACACTATATTAAATTAGTGTAGTAGTAATAATATATAACTTAGTTTTAAATTTTATGGTACTATAAAATCCTGATATTTTATTATTGTTAATTTCTACAATAACAGCTATAGCACGTTGTTATTATTATTGAATAATTACAGTATTGTTATCACTAAAGTGTTAATATTATTGCAAATTAAATCAATAAAAATATAATATTTACTGATTTTTAACGTAATTTTTTAAATAAATATATTATATTAATAAAATTAACTAGAATATACTTCTACAAGTATCTTTTAAATAATAACTGTAGCGATAGTATTAAATCATTATAAATAAATTATTTTAACTCGAATAATTTAACATTAATTAATTTAATAGCTTAAAACTTACTATATTATTAAATTTCTAAAGAGTTAAAGTTTACTTTTATAACTGTTATGCATTATTAATATTTAAATAAACAATGTATTTAATTTAAAGAACTCTTTAGGTATATGGTGCATGATGGAACGAATCGCCATGCTGCAAACACGTCACGAGAAATTCAGATGGTAGTAGTGACAACTTGATAAACTCTCTTTGATGGATGGAGTTATTTACTGCTGCGAAATATATATATATATATATATTTTATATGGAATGTATAATTTTTCGAATTTTTTAAACAGAATGATTTAAAATTTAACATTTATATATATATATATATATATATAAAGCATCCTGAACAGTCACCAATTTCCGGCTTCCTAAACAATTTCTTGCACAAGAGTCAAGAAACGACGATATTCTGCAAGTATCAATTTAACTTACGCTATCTATCCTTTAATTATTTTTTACGCCACTTTTTCAGTTTATAAACGGTGGAATTCTCTTTTTAAAATATCGATATATTATCTTCTTATCTATATTAAATTTTTCTGAATTATAAGAATAAAGCAGACTAGAATTTGTTCTTTATGAGAGAGAGAGAATATATTTACATCCTTTGATATAAGAAGTAAGAAGAGCAGAAAAATAGGAAAAAAAAAAAAAAAAAAAAAAGAATCCTTTCTTCGAAACGAAACTTTGTTGAATTATGAAAGGGTTCAGACAAATAGTAATGCCACACATAGAGATATTATCCATCTCATCCATCAAATGTTTGTCATTATTCTGAATTTTTGTATCTACACGAACGCATAGAAATTCAAAAATATATATAGATATATATATATATATAATATTTTTTTCCTGATTTTTCTAGTTGAAAGCGATCTAAAAGTGATCAACGACCCAGTTATCTTTTTTTTTAACCATAAAATTTTATTCTTTTTTTTATATTTAATTTCTCGCTTGCGATCGTCTTTTTAGAATTGCAAAAATATTCGCCTCCCTCAAATTAAAACCTCATTTAAAAAAAAAAAAGCGTTTATATAACCGTTGTAACCGTCCGAAAGACTCGGAAAAATTTATATATATTTTTAAAAGAAATAATCCAATTAATAACAATTTTTCGGGTTATTAAAACAAACATAATAAATAATCACGTGTAATTAAATTATTCAAGACGAATAAAATGATTATAAACAGTATTTATTATCTCATTTTGATTATTTATTACTTAGTTGTTGATAATAATAATACTGTTAATGGCTATCATAATTATAACTTATATACAGTTGACTTAACACATCTGATGCACTGTATCCAGTGCTAATAGTAAATAAATCAAGTTTAAATACAGCATGAGTGTTATTTTCCTAATTTTTTTTTTATTATTTTGTTTAGACTATATAATATTTAAATGCATTTCATATAAGTAGAATTTCTGTCTTACAAAGTGTTAAATTAAACGGGAAATAGTACAAAAGTCACGTTTTGCAGCGAGTAAATCTTGTTTTGTTCATCTAAAGTCGTAGTAAATCTGCGTAAGGAACTGAAGCCTCAAGCAACTGCACTTTTCTTTCTTCTGGCATGACAGCCAAGGAAATTAAATGAGGAAGTAGAAGGAAGACGGAAGAACAGTAACATTGTTTGTTACTTTATGGTTAACGTCGTAAAAAAAATATCCCACGTATTACGTTTTTTTACTTTGTAAACAAAGCAGAAATTCGGTAAGGGAAAGAAAGTATTAAAAATATATTCGCTTATTTATTATTTATCTTCTTCTAATAGTTCTTTAAACAGTTATTAATAAAAATTCTTCAGTTTTATAATCTAGAGACTTTTTTAAAGATGTTTTTGGAGTAAAAATCAGCGGTGTATTAAAAGAAAAAGAAATGGTTTACGCTCAAATCGATGTTTGTCATATGTAAATAATTTAATGATGTTTTTTTATCCGTTGCTATTTTTTAATTTTTCATTACTCGGCTAGTTATTTGACCTTCTAATGCAGTTCAGCTTGAAAAAACAGGTCTTGAATTCTTACTAGTTTTAGAAGTAGAAGAAGTATTAAATTTATACTATACTTTTCCTCTAGGGAGTTAACTTGTAGAGAGAAGAAGAAGAAGAAGAAAAAAATTAGCTCAATTCATCCGGTACCTGAATTACATTAAATTAGTTCATTTTCCTAATTAAATAACACTAAAATTAATATTTAAACTTCAAAATAATTTATGTCTTTTATTTAACACGTTTAAATTATAATTGCGCCAGTTAAACCAATTAAGTTTAACTCTATGGATGATTGTAATTAATCTTTATCTTCAAAATTAATTTATTAATATTTTACTCAATTATTCTTATAACTATCCAACATTCACACAGAAAGAAAGAAGTATTAGTCAGCAACAAAACCAAAACTAATGTTTCTGATATATCGTTAAAATATCTTTTTTTGGGAGGTTTTCATCTAAAAAGTTAATAATATACAATCAAAAACATTTAACATCTAAAAGGAATAAAAGCTAATCAAACCAAAACTAATGTTTCTGATATATCGTTAAAATATCTTTTTTTGGGAGGTTTTCATTTAAAAAGTTAATAATATACAATCAAAAACATTTAACATCTTAAAGGAATAAAAGCTAATCGCATTACAGTACCAATAAATTGGAATATTTATTACAATTTAAATGCAACTTTTATACTTACAAGTTAGTTGAAAATTTAAGAAAATAAAGCAATAACGTCATCCAAGTCGCTTGTAACAAATATACTAATTAAGATACTCTTATTTATTTAAACAGAGACCTTTTTGAATCATTAGCTAATTATTAAATTGTATAAAGTGAATAAATTCTACTAGCCAAAAAAGTTTTTGGCTTTAAGCTTTATTTGGTAATAATAGATAAGCATAGTAATTATGAAAATAAAAATAATAAAAATTTATCATTAAAGAGATGAAAATTATTCTGCAAGGATAATGACAATATAATATTATATTAAATATAATATATGATGAAAGTACTATTAGTGCAATAAAATTAATTTATAATAATTATTTTTTAATTCGATATCCTTCTTAATATGAATTTTAACTGTAGATAGTGGAATAAATAAAACTGTTTTTATTTGTTTCCAAAATTTTATTTTTTTACATTGTTTTAACATTGTAAAAATAAAACTTTGGATGTTTTAGTTGAAATTATTTAAATAGGCACAAGCTTGCATTAATAGTGATGTAATGTGATGATTAATTAAACTGAAGTAAATATAACCAAAACGAGATATAAAATGCAAATTTTATTCTAGTACTGAATCAAAAATTCATGTTTAGCTTGAAATACAGTAAAACCTCGATTTTACGGACTATAGGGGGCAAGACTAGTCCGTAAAATCGAAGTAACATTTTTTATAAACATTAATTAGCATTTTCAACATACCTGTACTAATTAATGTGACTTATGCCTAAAAACTGTATTATTTTACATAGAGTATTTTAAATTAAATTAAATTACCTACATACATGTATATTAAATTTAGGTAAGTTGTTAAAATAAAAATGACGCATTATGCAATAAATGAGTGCTTTATTTTACACGCATCAGTGCAGATAAGAAATGTTGGATGTAGCTATACTATAGATCACTGCTACTTTATTTTACACGCACCAGTGCAGATAAGAAACGCTGGATGTAGCTATACTATGGACAGTTTATGCAAATATTGTATTAATATTATTTATTTTATTTTTTGGAATGGTGTTTATGCAAATATTGTATTAATATTATTTATTTTATTTTTTGGGATGGTGTCCATTGTAATATTAATTATTTTATTTTTTGGGATGGTGTCCGTAAAATCCGAAGTCCGTAAAATCGAGGTCCGTAAAATCGAGGTTTTACTGTAATTATATTTTAATTTTATTTAAAAGCTGTAATGGAAACTGCAAATTATTCTCTTCACAATTAAAGTATTTTTCATTCTCTAGAAGAGCAATTCTCAAGGAAAATTTTTATATGGCCGCTAATGAGGCCACGAGAAGTTGCTGGTGACCGCACTGATCTGAAACTTTGATATAAACTCGCAGAATGGAGCGTTTGCAGGATATCTAAGGACTAAGTTCAACTGCTGGTTCCACATCTCTAAATTTTTCATGATAGGTTCAGGCTGAGCCCATTATAACCTTTTATTCACCTTCCAAGTGAATTTCCCGAATCTTTGGTGGTTTCTGAAATGATAACCATCATTCATAACTTTCCAAAATCAGTATTATGATTAAACTATAACTATTTGATAAAAATGCTTATTTTTATAGTGAGTGGAAATACAAAAAGTTTTTATTCAATCATCCAATATTTTTGAAAAAGAGATCATTTTTAAAGTTAACTAAATAAGATATATTGATTTGAATTAATAAAAGTATGATCGCTCTAATATACTGCACTTTAGAATAATAATAAAAATCATTAATAAATAGCCGAATGAAATTCCGGAACTAGGATGTAACAAACAAAGCATTTGCCTAATAAAAATCATGAAAAAGCGCAAAAATATCACTAAAGGAATATTCGTTTATTACTAGGAGGTTCATTTTTTTTATTTTTATTCCGGTGCCAAAATTCCGATTCTGATAAATAGAATAGCTCAATAAACACATTAAATGTACATTTAACATAGTTATATCCACAGTTTTCAAAAATTCTGTCTCCCATTTACACACAAAAATATTTTCTTTTGTGGCAGCATTAAAATCGTCTGGTGGCCATACTTGAGAACCGTTGTCTAGAATCTATTAGGCAGATACTATATATGGCAACCATTGCCATATACACTATTAGATTTAATTATATTTTCAAAATATCAAAATTCTGTATTTTATGTCTGAAATTAAATCGTTTTGTATTACTTTCAATTAGAAAAATAATTTTTCATTTATAAAATCAACGCAATGTTGTCGAATTACAAATGCCAATTTAAGTTTCTAATAAAAAATAATTTTCAAAACGAATTTTAAAACTGTACGAATTTATATTTTAGCTTAATTTTTGAAGAAAAGTGAAAGCTTGTAAGATCATCATGTTGCATATCAGTCTGTTTCTGTAATGTCCTCCCCTAATAACATTTGAACTAATTAGTATACAGTATATACATGAAATTTGGATAGTGATGTTTTACAATTAAAGATGCAACCATTTAAAATGGCGGATGTTCAAAGTTCAAAGGTTTCTCCATAATAACTTTTGAACTATCAATATTTGATTAAATTTTATAACCTTTGCCAGTATATCCAAGCCATTAAATTCGAATTTAACCTATGATCAATTCATACTGTAAATTTTTAAAACTGGTGGACATTCAAACATCTGAAGTTTCTCTGTAATAATTACGAAACTATTTAATAGATGTTTTTATGACATTCAACATATAGTTATGTTGAATGTCATAAAAACATGACATTGAAGATGATTTTTATGAAATATCAGGCTTGAGATATATTTTAATCCCTTAACTTTAATTATTCTAAAATAAAGGAATTGTTCGGAAAGTAGGCAATATGTTCTTTCCAGAATGTTGTTCTAACTTTTTTAAATGTAAAATCAGCTGATTATAACAAAAATACCATTGTTTTTTACAACTAGAGGATCACATATTTCAATGAGAATCGTATCGTTCTTAAATTTCAGGATTTATTTCGATTATATAATATGAATATTTAGTATCTTTCTGAAATATATCAAACTTTGTCTTGATCAAACCGACCGTAAAATTCAAAATTATCAATTCTACATGTAAATATATTACTTCTATGAATCCTATGTTTTTCATAGGATTTTGACTTAATTTTGTTTAAATAATACTTACCTTAACTTGATAGAGCACTGTAAAACATGGGAATATTCCTACATTCTCACTTTAGAGCTATATTTTCATTGATCCTATTTATAATTTTTTTCAGTAAATCCGTGATTGGTCTTATTTAATTCATTTCTTTCGTAGTCGATTATATTATAAATATTGCCAATATTGATATTTCATTGTAAAATTTGATGATAACGAAAAATTAAAAATTATAGATAAATAAGGGCCCTTAATAAATTATAGATAAATAAGGGTCCTATATTGTATATAGGACGACAGTATGGAAACACGACAAAATTCATCTAGACTAGTGGTCTCCAAAGTAGGGTACGCGTACTCCAGGGGGTACGCGAGACGATACCTGTAGGTACAGTGAAAACAATTTTTATATATTGTTTGTAGACTCTACAAGCTGCTAGATCACTGAATATCAAAACTAAATATCGAAATAAATTAAACTTGGAACCAAACTCTCGTATCTCAGTGTCAGATAAAGTCAAACCAGCATTTTCAGAAATTTTAAACAAATGCAAGCCCATTCTTCTCATTAAATTTTAATTAGAAAAATAAATATGCATTCCCATTCTTCTCATAAATTTAATAAGAAAAATAAATATGAATTCTAGTTTATAATAAAAATAATGTGCAATTATAGCTTTTTTGGATATTACATAAAACCTTATATTCTCTTTAAAACGCTTATTACAATAGATATCTGATCAATCAGTTAGGGGTAAGCGCGATTTATTTTTTCTGTCTTAGGGGTACGCAGTCAAAAAGTTTGGAGACCACTAATCTAGACGACTGGGAATGATTCTCTAGTTTTATTCTCATTCTTAATTTTTATTATTATTTTTTTAATGAATCTGTCGATCGCCATCTTCAGATATTAAGTGATAAGACGAAAAATAATTCGCCATTCAATTTTATATAAAATTTATATTTGATTGATAATCAAATATTGATTGAAAATACAATTACAGATACTTTATTATTATTATTATTATTATTATTTAATTTTATATATTCGTAGAATTTTTTAGTCTACAGAATGAGTAATAAAATATAAATTAATAAACTATAAAAATAAATTTTTTTATCTACAGATTATTTAGGAATTTATTATTATTGTACTTTCGCCATAATGATTTTTAATAGATACTGACAACAAATAAAATTCATCAAGAAATTTTTCCCTTTGCATTTTTTGTATTTATATCATATTAAGATTCAAGAAAACTGCCTACCTTTTAAAAAGAAAAAACTGCTTTTTCATAATTTTTAAAATCAAAACTTAATATAAAATATTATTTGTTCATAATTTAAAATTTCCTGTTGCTATGCGTAAAATTCGCATAAATAATGTGATAAAAGTATTAATATTAAACGCTATAACAGCATATAAAATAAAATAAGGTTTAAAAAACTAATCACGAATTTCAAAATAATTTTATTGTATCGATCGATCGTCAGTTTAATAGGCTTTTTTATATTATATATTTTCAAAAATATTGAAATGGTCATTATATGTTAACTACTGTAAATGCATATTATTGGTTAGATAATTTCCTGTATCTAGTAAATGCATAGACAGTGAAAACTAATATAAGGAATTAATATTTCAAATACAATAGACCTTCGACTCTCCAGCGATCAATATTTCTGGGTCAATAAGCGAAAATAGCATGTATTTCAGCGATTATCAAACTCTGCTCTATAAGCTGCATCAATCTGTGCGAAGAAAAATTAATAAGCTCTATTAAATAGCATATCTTAAACAAGATAAATTCTCAGATGCAATAACAATAGAAATACTAAGCGGAAAACATTTTTCTCTGGCAAATAACTAAAAAAAAAAATGCATACAACTATTTAACAAAAATAGCATTAATGCGGCGCTCACCAAAAACAACTCTGTGATGGACATCACATGGCGTTGTGAGTGAAATATAAACAAATATATTTATTCTGTTTATTATATTAGTGAGAAATTTATAGATATGATAACAATGAAAATGCATAGAGAAGATTCATTTTCACACACTGTCTAAATTTTAATTGAGTAATTCAATAAAAGTTATATAGTATAGGAAACTACAGTACTTCAATTTCTACCAAAAGGTTGGTGAATTTTTCTATAAAATAAAGTTATCAAATTGCTAATCATTTTAACATTTACATCATGTGCAAACCACAGAAATATATAACTATAAAAGGATGTGTAAAAATGAGCTATAAGAAAAATGTAATTATCCAACAATTTTGAAAATCCGATGATTTCTTCTGCCATAAGCATTATATAACACTGTATATGGAATACTATATTATAATACAGAATATAGTTCATGATGAAGTTCATGGGCATGCACAAAATATCATAAATAGTCTAAATAGAAAATATAAAGTTGAATGTATTTTATCAGATCCAACCGATGTCCAAATTTCGAGACAATCAAAAATCCACATGTATATATAGCATAGAATATTTATTTATTAGGGTTGAGTAATTTTTTCTAAAATGTTGATATTTTTAACTACATTATATTGATAATCATCTGAATACCGATACTTTTTAAATTGTATATTATAAATAAATAAAATAACTTATAGTCTATTATGAATAAAATAAATCTTGATATTTAGTTATAATTTTCTAATAAAAGCCAATTCTTCGAAAGATAAATTACATTTGATTGTAACAGATAATTTCATTAATTGGTCGTTTTACTAATCGACTTGTAGTGGAAATTCTGTTATCTTATATCGTATATTGCAAATCACTGAAAGCACTATTAACAAAAATGCATCATGATTTGTATAAATTTTGCAGAAATATCTTTATCTTTTTTCAATTTTCCATCCCAGATTTTCTCGTGTGTGATAAAAAAATGAAGAAAAAACTTATAAATATATTATTGCAATAGAATAATGGCTATTATCATTTTAAAATAAGAATTTTATGGACGCATAATTTGGATTAAGATTAAATTAGGCAATTTCATGAAATTAATACTACAGAAATAAAAATTTATGATTATTATTTTAAATATCAGAAAGATATTAGCATTTCGAACTAAAATAATATACTGTATATATTTTTGAGTCATTGATTTATAGAAATGGATAATATGCAAAATAATGAAACTGTTATATATACTATGGTATATAGACAGTGCTAATACGCACTAATACGGCTGTATTGCTTGGTAAAATATTCAAAACGCTTCCATACAAATTATTACATAGCAAAATGATAGCTGCATAAGCGGCAAAATTAATTAATTAATAAAAATTCTATTAACAATTCATAATATTGCGCTTGCAATTAAACTGTATTGTCAACTGTTTGTGTACAAACTATTAGCAGCCTCAAATTATGTAGTCCCAACCACTTCTAAACACTGTAGCTAATTTTTAATTTTGGCTTTATTGCTAATGAGTTTTAAATTTTTGTATAAAATAGTAAGTTAATTTTGTGTAGTAATTTGATATTTGCAAATTCTATTATATATATATATATAATCGTACTGGTTGTACTGGTTGTTAAATATTTTGAATATCATCCCTGTATATATAAAATTTTAACTTGTTTTTTAATGTGCATAAATTTAATTTGCAATATAATTTATATTTTTGTTTTGAAAATTCAACTTCATTCATTGTATCCAACACTTAAGACTGATCAATATGCAAATAGTTGAATGATGTTCTTTTCCAAAATATGTACTATATTAAACATTCTCTGAAAATAAAGAAAAAATCAGTTCTGTATAAAACAGAATGCATATATATTTAGTATATAATATTTCATAAAAATGGGAATAGTTTATAAATTTTTCTCACTTATAGTTTTGAAAAACAACCCTTGAAAATTGAAACCGCTATTATTTGCACAGCTATAACAAAGATCATTACAAATAATAAAAAAATACAGTGTATAAATTAATGCTAAAAATATCTTATTAACATAAGCATACAAAATAATTAAAAATTGAAAATATAATTAAGATTGTAGATATATATTCATTGATATTTATCTCAATCTATGCTCTACAACCTATCAATCTAATGGAGTAAAAATATAACATACACCAGCTTATAGATAGTTTTCCTAATTTTTTAAATTTGATGCATATTTGTACTAATAAAATATTTATTCGACTTTAGTTTTATTTATAGAATATACTCAGCCTTCGATTTCACGGTAGATACGTTCCTGGAAAAATCGTGCAAACCGAAACCGTATAACCGAAACATCGTTTTACCGTGTTACACGGTAATAAAATACTAAATTTTATTCTTGTTAATTTATTTTATTCATTAAAATATTAAGTCAAAAGTTCCGAGCCATGATGGTCCAGATCATCAGAATATCAAAATAGATTCAATAACATTTTATATAGTTTGACTATATGCAAATCCGATTATATGCAAATTTGATTATATTTGACACAAAAATAAAATTATTTATTTATTATGTCTATTTACAAATATTTAAAACATTTCCAACTTTAAGAATAATTTTATTAATTCGAAATATTAAAAAAGAAGTAATGTTCTTATTTTAAAACTTATTAGCTACTATCTTTTTATGGATTTTTATATAAAGCTATTTATAAAAGGGAGAAACTTTAAGTTTATATTAAAAATAATAAAGTATAAACTCGGTGAAAGTAAGAGATAATGAGAAATGCAATTGTTTTGTTAATCTATTCATGTTTTTTAAGACAAATAATTACTATCTTGTGAATTTTAAATTTTTGTAAAAAAATTATATCAATAATAATTATAAGAAATTTGATACATATTACAGTCATTTAAAAAAAAATTTAACTATATATATATATATATATATATAAAGCTCGGGATGTATGAATGGATCTATGTCTATCTGCAGGAATTTGAGTACTTCCCTTATGACCTAAAAAGATGAAATTTGGAAATGTTAATTATTGCGGTATTTTTCGTGGCAACATTAACTGCGATAATTGAGGTATTCCTGTATATATAATTCGCATAGACCAGTGCAAACTGACTTTTTCGCAAGTGGCATATGATAAATAAATGCGACTCAGATACCATATGTATGAATAAAAAAAATTATTCTTTATTATTCTTCCACTTCCCATTGTAGTTTTTGTCAATATCTGTAAATAAAATAGGTCAAGTAATTTTCCTTTCCATATAAACAAAACAAAAAAAATATTTTGAGTTTAGTGTAACCTATCTCTTCTATATTGTTAAGTAAATTTAAAACATATTAATCTAGACATTGTTAAGATAGCTATATTCCTAAATGAATAAATTATGTTTAGAAGTATTTTGGACCCAGGGCTCTTTACAAACAGGACCCCTACTGCATAAAGTGTATTTATAAGCATTCTGAAGTTGAATGCTCGATGTCAAGGCTTCTTGACAATTCGCATGATTGTTTAGGCTCTAGTCACAATGAAGAAAATATCAGTTCATCCCAAGGGTCAACTTCAGATTTGGAAGTACTTTTAGGTAGAACAGGCTTTGTCATTTTATGATCTGTTTCATCTTCCTGTGATTTGATATCAAATTTCAAATGATTAATACGAACCAAAATACATTTTTTTCAACTTGATGTCTTCTTCTACAAATTTTACTGGATTGGTTTCTTCAATGATTTGATAAGGACCTCTAAATGTAAAATAAAATTTGTGTTTAGAACAAGGTGTAATATAGACTTGGTTGACAAAGAACCTATCACCAACTGCAAATTTATAAGGTTTTGTTCTCTACTATGATATGGCTTTTGCTTGTCAGCTATGATCTGAAAATGCTGCTGTACTAAATTACAAATTTGCAATAAAGAGAAATGCATAAGACATCCATGTGATGAATGTCTCTGCAAAGAAAAGCACAAAGCTGGAGACTGCACCAAAGACTATTAATCCTTTTAAGTTTAGTTTTAGCTTTTAATTTTTTAATTATTTGATTTAGTTTTAGATTTAGTTTTAAGTTATAGTTGTTATGCATTTTAACACTGTAAATCTATCCATGTAAGCCCTAATCAAGTAATCTTCATAGCTAGAACTTAAGTATGTGGAGCCATTGTGGCATTTGTATTTTAAATGATATTTAAATGTAACTCTTTATTATTATTATTTTTTAATGTATAAGAGTTGAGGACAGAATAGTGATCCTTTTCCACTCAAACGAGTTCTAAAAGATCAGCTCTTTGTTGTTAGAGCTTTTTCTTTTTATGATCTAAAGCAGATGCGGTTCTTAACTGTGTTCCCTGGAACACTGATAAACTTAACAACTTGAATAAACTTAGCGTACTGCGCAGTTCACATTTTAAAGTGTAGATAAGATTCAACTTGCATTTTCAAATAAACTATTAAGCAGGCTTGCCCACCAAAACACTGAAGATTTTGCTACAGTTTTCGACATCATATTTGTGTGAGTTAGACTTTTCAACATTAATGAACATAAAAACTATAAATGCAAAAAACTTAGGTTTAAAACTACACAATAGCCCTTTTGCAGTCAAAAGATTTTTATTCAGAAACGCTTTCAACGCTCTTGGCGTCTTCCTCAGCTGTTAATTCAGAAATGCTTTCAACGCTCTTGGCGTCTTCCTCAGCTGTTACAAACTAACTAACCCTGCTTTACATGAGCAGGAGAGCTAACACATAAAAATAAACAAACACGGTAAAGATTTAAAAGGCCGGTATACATCTGGATGTGCTCTCCTTAGTCCCTCCGGACAGCTCAGTAATACATTTGTTACGTGATTCCACCTCCCTCCAGATTACATAACGTTTATAATAAACAAACTTACAAAAATTTTTTTTATTATTTTTTTTTTTTTTTGCACGATTTTTCCAGGAACGTATCTACCGTGTAAATCGAGGGCTGAGTGTATATCAAATGAAATAAAGTTATGTAAAAACTTAAAGAAGTTTAAATAATTAACTTAAATTAAAATTTAATAGAAATAAATATTTGAACATATTTATTTTATAATTTTGTATATTTTTTTTCTTATAATTTAAATGAATTTAAACAGTGATTTTAAATTCTGATTTGAATAAAAATGATAATTTTAAATCTTGTAAATAAATGATCTAATAATTATTCTAATACTGTTTCTTTGTTTTTTTGTTTAGGGTTACATTCAATTGAGATTTTATTATATACACAGCAAAAATTTGCAGTTCTATTAAATAATGATAGTGTCATTATTTATACCTTTTTATCCAATAATAAGCTTGAAAAACATTCTTTGATTAAAATATCTGATAATTTTGGACCAGTATCTCAATTTCAAATATGTGAAAACAAATTATACGTATTGAATAACAAAAGAAATGTTCTTTGTATCCTTTTAAGAAATTAAAAAATTAAAATTATAATAATAGTAATTTAATTTAAAATTATAATAGTATTAATATAATTTAATAAATTTATCATTTTATTAGAGTGGATTGGAATAAAGAAAATTGTAGAAAATAATCATAAACTATCAAATTCTGCTGCTTAAAAGAAATACAAGGAATTCACAAATCACTTTAAGCAAGAAAAACAACAAATTTATAACTAATTATTTAATACATATAACAACATGTGGTAATGTTTTCAGCCTTTTATGCCCCTCCTCAGCAGCGAGATGCTTATTTGGGATGGCCTTATCCCTGCAATGTTGGTTTACAAATAAGACATATGCTCATACCCTGGTGCAGAACATTAGATACAAATTTGTAAGAAATGACTGAGGAGGGCCATAAAAGGCCAAAAACATTACCACATGATGTTATTAGTATATGTATTGAATAACTAATAATAAATTTATTGTGTTTTTGCTGCTTAAAGTACTTTGTGGATTTCTAGTATAAGTATTAATATTTCCTTATTATGACATAAAGACTTCTTTATATAAAATTTTAAGAAATACTTATACTTTAATTATTATTTTTTTAATAAATTATAAATCAATGTTTTCAAATAACTAAATTTATAATCTTGATATAACCCAATTTATTAAATGGGAAAATGTTTGAAAGATGTAATTTATCTAAAATTGTTGTAATTAGAGAATTTTATTAAAATGGTTATCTGAAGGATGAAATGATTATTTGAATCAAAATACAGGAGCTTATGAGAAACTTGTATGTATAAACTTTCTTACATATAATCATGTTTTTTATTTTCAAATTTTAGAAAATTTCATAAAGTCTTCAGGAATTTTAACCCTTTTTTAATTAAATCTAAATTAATATGCAAAACAAAAAAAATTAAAATTGCAAAATC
Source organism: Olivierus martensii (assembly GCA_000484575.1). NCBI lineage: Eukaryota > Metazoa > Arthropoda > Arachnida > Scorpiones > Buthidae > Olivierus > Olivierus martensii. The sequence continues at coordinate 3,797 of AYEL01049926.1, read as the reverse complement.
TTGTTTAATTTTCATTAAAATTTTTAGGATTTATTACATTTTTTTATTGTCATTTTAAAGATGTAAAAATTTTTTTTTTTTTGAGTTTTATTTCTTTCAAAACTTCAATATATGAGATTGCAGAAAACACGATATTTATATATGAAATCTTAGCCAGCTAACAAAATGTTTGGTATTTTTTGATAGCAGCAAATTTTATGAATAAAATAAGGTATGAATGAAGAAAATTGGATGATATTTTAAAAAATTATCAAAAAAACTAAATATTATGCAAATTTTCATTAAGTTAATTGATTAATTAGTTGAAAAGTGACAAAAATTTATTAAAATATTATCATTTTTTTAATTAAATATATTTATTGATATGTTTTTTCTTCATTTCAAAAATTTTAATTTTTTGTAAATTTTTGAATTTATAACTAAAAACATGATATATATAAAAATAATCTACTTTTGTACATGAACAGCTATAACATTACATGAACAGCTCTATTCTAATTGGCTTTGAGATACTTTGTTGACACACTGCATCCAATACCACATGCAGATTATGATTCTTATAAATTTCATAATATTGAACTAAGCGTTTTTAAGCTCCTTTTAGAACTTTATGCTCCTCTCAGTTGAAAGAAGTCATAAAATATGGAGATTTCTAATAACAATTTTTTTTTTTTTTTTTTTTTTTGCATAATGGTGAGAAAGTCAATAACAGAAATTCACATAAAAGAATGGAATTGTTGAAAAAATAAATCCAATACAATAATAGGGTTTTCTTTATATTAAAGCTCAAAATTAGTGTTATGTGTGATTTACCACAATAGCATATTATTTTTCAGCTTTAGTATAAAACTCAAAACATGTTAGAGAGAAATGTTATATGAGAACCATATTATGCAAGGATTGCCATAATTTTCTAATCATGTTAAAGTGAAACAATGTTGTAGAATACTATGTTATAAAGGTGTTGCCTATATATAAATATTTTTAGAATACTATACATCAAAACGTAATCATTCTTGCCTTAATAAATTTAGAATAGATAATCAATTAAAAATTAGATATATCTGAATATTTAAATTACAATAAAAGTAATGTTAGTAAATTTTGTTTTTGGTCATTGAATAATTTTTTGCCTTGAGTATCTGGAAATTTTCAATAATTTGTCGATAGCTTTGTTGTCCATTTTAAAATTTCCTTAATCAATTATAAGCATTATTTTCTTTATTTACTGGAAATAAAGAATGTGAATGGGATTTAAATTTAATATTTTCAAATAATGAATCTGAGAGCCATTTTAAAATTTTTTTAACTTCAGATAATAATACTATAATAGCATGTAGTAATGAACTTAAAATTTATCAATTTGATTTGAATCAAAAATTTAAAATTGATCTGAAAAAGTCACCAAAGAATGTAATTACTGCTTTTGCAAAAAAAATGCCTTCATTTACAAAACTTACTGAAGGAATTCGAAATACTTCCAATAAATTTCAGCAAATTTCGTTTGAACAATTAGATCTCCCATCAAATTTAAGAGAGATTACATGTCTTGAAGATATAAATATGACAGTTTTAAGAGAAAATATTTTTGTTTATTGTCAAAACAATAAAAGTGAATTTTCTTATTTATTTGTGATGCAGTTATATGGATCAGTAGTTGCTTGTGAAAGGTATGTATTTTCTTAATTAAAATAATTTGATATCATATAATTATTAGATAAATTATATGATCACATAAATATTAATTATTTTTTTATTATAACATTTTCCATAAACATTTTTATACCATAATTTCTTTATTTTTCTTTTTTACACATTAACTTTCCCAATCCTGAGTTGCACAATATTTTGAATTTCAATGCAATTCTTTTGAAAAATAAATTAGTAAAAAAAGATTAAAGCAGATAAATTTATCAATTTTAAATGGAAATATAGTGAAAATGCTTTAAACTCCTAAATAGGCTGAGTGAAAAATTAACAACATTCAACAAAAGTGGTGGAAGAAAAGATTGATAGCAATTACAAGACAAGGAAAAAAGGTTGTATTTCACATTTTTTGCTCAAATTCTCTGACAAAAATGCATTTCATCTGGGTCAATCCTCATCACTCCATTTAATTTTGACAAATTAGGCTACATATTAAGTTAACTTGTAGCTGAATTTCTGAAACAAACTTATAGAAATAGTCCTATATACTCTATTAAATATAAAGTATATAAGAATAGATAAATGAAAGATACACAACACAACTTTATGTGAAAAAACTTAATTTATTAAAGAATTAGAGTACTTTCAGCTTTAATAAACCATCTTCAGTAAATTTAAAAAAGATTATTAGATATGGAACATCAATTTGAACATTGGAATGCCCAAGCTTATATTGTTTTAAAATAATTAATAATTAAAACAATAATATAACATTAATATAGTAAGAGATTATAATAAATATATGATATATGTTTCTTAGTAAGAGATTATAAGTATAATAATAAAAATAAAAAATTAAATAATAAGTTTTATGTTAAACGTTAAATAAGTTTTATATGCAACTCCATGGCACCAGTATGCTATATGGAGGATTATCATTGAGTAATAATAATAGAAGACATTATAAAATTATAATTATTCTAAAAAGACAAAATCAGCAGGTAGGGCGTTATAATGATCGCCATTTAATGATCCTGAGTATGAGTATTCCTGTAATCTGAATGTGGCAAATAAGAATAAATACAATAATCTGTTAATGAAAATTTGTTGTAAAATATAAATTATTATTTAAAATATGTAGGTGTGCCGCCAGATTTTAATATATTAAAATGTGTTCCTTAACAGGAAAAAGGTTGAGAACCACTGTTCTAGAATATTGGTTATAATTGTACTAATCTTTTTCATTTCTAAGGCAATTAGAAACAAATATGTTTATAACCAATATTCCAGAGTGGCATCATTTCTATATAGAATAGGACTCTTCACAGGGAAGAGGAGTATATTAGTGTTGCAAGTAGAATGCCTAGAAGAAATACTACAGGGGTATGAGTGTGACATTTAAAATGGCCATCCTTCAACAGCATTAAATAAAAGATTTTAACAATACAATATAGAAATTAAATGGAGTGATGCAAAAATTATGAAATCTGGTTTTAATCCTAGAAATAATGTATTAGAAGAAACATTAACAATTTTAGAAAGGTCAAAATCAAAAAATGTAATTAACAAACTGCAAAGCCTAAATATTTATAATATTTGGATTAAGAAAAAAAAACCTATAAAAATTTATGTAAATTTTTGTATATTTAATCTTTTTTTTTCAACCTGTATATGGTAGTGACATATGTAATATAAATTTTTTAACTTGTAATTATATAAAATATGTAAGTGTCTCTTTTTAAATAATCAAATTCTTGTTCAATTTATACTATATTCTTTGTCTTGATGTAAGCTGATCAATCAAAAACATTCCTAATTTAAGTTTTATAAGCTTTATTAGTATGTGATAAACTTTTGTTACTATTAATGCTATATTTTAATTTCATATGATTTGTATTGTAAAAGCGGAGATAACATGTTATTGTTAAATTTGAATAAATTTTTATTATGAGACAATATACATATATAATAACTACAATATCTTTTGAATATTATTTAAAATAAAAAATATTTTAAAAATTATAATGATGTTTAAAAAATTAAACAGATATTGAAAATTCAAAATTATTTAAATATATTATTTTAATAATACAGTTTCCTCCAGTTACATTATCATATTTTTATTTTTAAATATTATAATTTAACTAAAT